>CAIGRP010103716.1:0-12247 GCA_903798385.1 Fraxinus cuspidata | reverse complement strand
AAGAACATAGAGACTTTCAAACGCAAAGTCTAGAAAATAAGTTTTGAATCAATACTATTAATATTATTTTTGTCACCTATTATCATTTCAAGTGTTTTAAGTTTAAAACCAACATTCTAAAACCAATTTCTACCCGTTTCAAGTGAAAATAATTAATGACTTTCGACATACTTTTATATTCTGATTTATTGTTTGACAATTCGGAACTTAAAAAGGGCTTTCTCAAATTTTCAAAAGTTTGATGGGTAATTGAAAATGTTCTTAAAAGTTTAGTAAATAATCGAAGATATGATAATTTTTCAACGGCGTGACGGAGCGCCACTTGTACATTCAGTTAAGCATTTGGAACGAATGTTATGATAGTGAGTAACGTCCAACGTTTTGATGAATTTAGTAGTCAAAACTCAATATTTTAAACTCCAGTGACCAAACGAAGACATAAATATAAGTTCAGTGACCTTTGGGACAATTAACTCTAAATTTGACTTGATGGAACAAATGGTATTTAGGTCAAAGCCGCGTAAGGTAACCCCGCAGTACATCGCTTTGTCATATTGCTTTATTGTTTACGCTGATACGCGTTCTCTAGTTCAATCTTGGGTCGCTGAAACCCTAACCCTAGGGCTTTGAAAATCAATCGAAATCGTTGTATTAAACCATTAATTCGCGCGTGTTTTGTAGATCTTAAGTCAGATCCCTATTTTTTCATCAATTACTGGTTTTTTTTTCCTTTTCGGGAAATCTTCGATTCGATCTTGAAGATATGTCTCGGTGCTTTCCTTACCCACCACCAGGGTATTCACTGAGCAGAGCCAGCAATGAGGCCTTGATCGAATCGATTAAGGTTTGTTTAACAAACACTGAACGTCGATTGATTTGAATGGGTTTATGTATGAGCATGAGTTATCATCGATGTAATTTTGTGGGTTTCTCTATGTATAACTCCGACGTGTAAATACCCACAAAACGTATTGGGCCGCGTTTGTTTAGGTGTACAAATTGTACAATTTAGTATTAATTTTAGTAATAGGGTTTTCTAGAAGTCAATTTTTAAATCTGTATGCATCACGATGTGGGATTTTGTAGCTAATACTCCTTTGTGTGATTTTTTTGACCTAAAAAATGAATCCCAAAGCCAATCCGGTGTTTATGTTTATTTTGTGAGACACACTATTTATTTGGCCCTATTAGTGTTAAAATACCAATCTAAGGGGCACTAATATGACACCAAATGAGAGGTACATTTAAATAAGTCAATTATATCTTGGCCACCTAGATGTGGAATTTTATAGCCTATGTTGATGGATGCATAATAGGGTGGTTCTGAAGTTGATATGGATTTTTGTAGCTGATAATAATGGATGTTGATAAAAGATTTTCAGCATATTGACTTTCTTGAGAGCAACCCATTTGAAAATGGAAAGGTTGTAATATTTAGTTTGCGAACAATTGGGTAAGAGGTGATTATCCCATCTTACTTGTGTTGGACTTTTGTAAGTGAAGTTCTTCTTGCTCCGGGAGTGAGAATTTTTGGTTCCAAGAAGTGCTGTATGTCGGATCAGAGTTGTGATTTTCCTACTTACACTGTGTGGAAGATATTGAGTAATATTGGAGTTCATGGAAGTTGAATTTACCAAAGGCTTTGTTATGTGATTAACAATAAATATTTAGGTGACATCTGGTGGAAATAAATTACCAATATAAAGAAGGTTCATGAGCACCTGAAACAACATGAAGAAACTTTAAGATCGATTCAGTATTTGTCTGGCGTTTGGTTTACATGGAAGTCGAATTAACCAAAGGCTTTGTTAAGTGATTAAAAATATATTTATAGTTGATTGGTGTAAATAAACTACTAATGTAAAGAAGTTCCATGAGAATCTGAAACAACGTGAAGAAGTTTTAAGATTAATTCATTATTTGTCTGGCGTTTGGTTTAAGGTTTCTCTGCAAAAAGAGAATTGGTCTGTGGTTAGGAACTGTGAATTGGTGATTGCTGGTTCCGTGTTAGTTGGCAAGCTATTCGGAACGTGTTTGTTTGTGAAGTAAAATATTTGTTGAACAAGTAATGGCATGTTGGTGTTATTTGTGGGCTCGAAGAGTTTTTAATTCAATGTTAGTTCTTTAACACACACGTCACATGGTCTTTATTACAAGATGATGTAAATGTGAAAATTGTTGGATGCCACTTGAGGACCATTTTAGCCCTTGTTTGAGCTCCATTATTTGAAAAAAAATTGATTTTGGAAGTGTTTTTTTTTTTTTTTGGGGATACGTGGTTAAAAAGTAAGGAGAATTTTTGGATTTATATGTAATATTATTTTATTGATAGAATGTGTGGTTGATAAAATGAGAGAAATGAATTAAAATTTAATGGGGACCAAACATGGGCTTAGTACATTTAGCCCTTGTTTGACAACCATTATTTCAAAACTCATTATGTACGTACTCATTTTCAATCACGTATTTACACAATGAAATATTCTGCATGTAAATCTAATTTTTTTCCTACATTTTAACCACATATTTTTCAAAAAATTTCTATTCAAAATTTTATTTTCCAAATAATGGCCATCAAACAGGGGGCTTAGAGCTGGTATGCTGTGTTTTAAGAAGCAAGCAGCAATATTATTGTTGATGCTATTATTTGTCTTGCTTTTTTGTAAATTTTTCACTTAGCAACTGATTGAAATCCAGTTAAAATTTGTAAAAAAATTAAGGGACACTGCCAAGTGCCAAAGTTATTTTTTCTTTTTTGGATTATGGTTTTAAACGGTGGCTTAATCAACCTTTTTCTGATCAGAGGTCTGTAAGTGATCAAATTTAGTCCTATGTTTTATGTTCTCTGGACATGAGGCAAAATGTCTTCAGTTTTTTAGGGGGGAATGTTTTTTTGAATTCCTTTTGTCACTTGAGGTCTTAACCCAAATCTATTAATACATCCATTATTGTTCTTTTGAACTCATTAAAATTGTTCACTTCGGATGTATTTTTTTATTGACTTTTGACTAAGAGCTAGTGCACTTGACTCTCTCTCTCTTTGTTTTTTTAAATTTTCTTTTCCCCTTTTCCTATTTAATGAGATATGAGTAGGATTTTTTTCCATGTAACCCATGCTCGTTTACTATTTGATGGAACAAGACTGCTTTAGATAGAGGTTCCATAAACTCCCGGAACTCTAGTAAGGAATTGTCCTTGATCAATCTTTTCCGAATTGTGAAAAATGCTAGATATTTTCTGTAATTGTGTATTGGATCCTCGTGTTCAATTGGAAATATTTATGTTGAGTTGTGAAAAGACCAAAGTTCGGCCCTGTTTATCTGTTTCTGTTATGAAGATGCATGGCATCTAAGTACGAAGCTTCCAAAATGTTATGCTAAATTGAAAAGTGAATCATGCTTAGGTCTCTGTTTCATATCCCGGCCATGTTATATATAGGCTTCGATAGTCCTCTACTAAAATTGTTATTCTGGTGCTCTAAAGCTCCAAAATAAGAGGGAGAAGTCATACGAAGGAAGGAAGAAGGAAAAGAGAACTGAGAAGAAAGAGAGAAGGAAAGAGAAGAAAGAGAAAAAGAAAGAGAAGACAAATAGGAACTCTGGTAAGTCTCATAATGTTGACAATGTTCGCGTTGAAGAAAACTTTTGGGTGGATTCTAGAGGTAAGCTTCTCCACGAGGGAAGAAAAGCGGAAATTGAACAGTTGGAAAGAAGCAGTCTCACTGAAGAGCTCGAACAACCTCTCTGTTCTCGCATTCCCAGCTCTTCATCTGAAAGCACGGAGAACAGCAACAAGAGGAAGAGGCATACCTCATCTATAGATGGTAGCAACAGTCTTGGTAAGTGAGTTGTCCCCCTTGACAAAATATATTTTTGTTCTTTTTCAAGGGATGTATATTTGGAGCTTCCTCTGTGGTCCTTATCTTAGTTGTTATGGATGGGGAACAGGTAACATTATCAAGATCCGATTGCCCTCGAAGAAGATGAAGAATGAACCTGATTCTTCATTTCATAAGCCACAGCTTTGCTCTACATCCGGAAGGATGGATTTTCCTGCGCAACGGAAGGATGAAATTGCTCTCAGAGCTAGTCAAGGAACAGTTTGCCCGACTTCACAGGGAACCCATAACCTCGTTCAAGGATTTCGGACTGGAACTGATCAAGAGCTAGTTTTTTCAGCTTCTAGGCAGATGGAGGCTGCTGCTCAAGGCAAACTGGGAACTTCATCTGGGGCCAATACAGTATTGAGGCCAATGCAGAGATTGGAATTACAGTATATGAACTTAGTTGAGGATTGGGTTCCTCCTGAACTGCATTCTTTGGCGAATTATCCCAATGATCAAGAATGGCTCTCCCAGAGCAAGGATAATGATGTGCGTGCAGAGAAAACATTCATATCCAACGGTGATACTATATCCTGTTCTAGCAGCTCAGCATTGTGGCCTCAATCAAGATACTTGCCCGATGCTGATATTTATGCATTGCCTTTTCTGGTCCCATTTTGAGTTCGCACAATTGGAGAGATGGCTAATTGCTGTCTAGGGCGGGTTGGGATGGGCTTGGAAGATTCTTGCCACCTTTATGGCAGCATCTACTCCTGCACTGCATTGCTTCAGAGGCTATCTTATAGCAGACTGTATATGTTACCATATGAAGATGTTAATGAAATGATTTGTGCATGCGAGCGGATATTACTCATCTGGAACTGGGAAACGGGCTCCCTCCCTTTCAGCTGTTCGCATATCAAGAATCATTTTGTTAATGCTAATATTACATGTAATAATATTCTTTTAATGGCATTGGGATTTCTTTTCAAATTTTTACAGACGTGCTATGAAATGACTCGGAGGTCCTTGTTTAATATAACAAGTTATTGGGTATGATTTGAACTAAAATTTATCATTATGTATCCCCTTCTAAAGAAGTCAAAATATGAATTATTTAATTTATTTTATTGAAGCGCTTGTTTAAAATGGATTAAAGTACTCCCTGCATTTTAAATAATTAAAGAAACTTGAGCAACAGATTGAACAGTTTATAAACATTCAAGTCGGTTTTGTAAGTATATCATACATTTGGAGCGGCTTATAAGTATTATTCATTTATTCACCAATTAGTTTTATCGATTTATAATTTAAGTCGTTTATAAATACTTCTCGTATATTAAAAAATAAAAATCAAATATCAAATATGAAAGACGTGCTTTACCACAATGGAGGCAATTCCCAAGGAAAAACTTTCGGATGAAAGGCTGTAAACGCAGTTTCAAGCCAAGCCTGCAGTTCAATTGAAAATGGAAATATACATCCTTGCCATTCTCGTTGATTTACATAACTACAATTCAAAACACACCAAAAGCAAATAATAAAACGCGTTTCATCATGGAACACTAGACGAGTAAATTACATCTCATGAACCAAGTACAAAAGGGGAAATAACGGGAAAAGACCCAATCCTTTAAAGGTATATTTGGTATTTAGTACTGAACAAGACCAATGTATTCGGTATCATAACTCCACCTTACCAAACAAGCCATAACAGTAATATCTAGTGAGTTAGCGGAGACTATTTAACGAAGACTCGCCTCTCCAGGTAGAAAATTGGTCATCTTCTTTCTTGACAAGCTGGTTTCCAGTACTACAAAATGGAGCAGGCCTTTTGCCCCTTTTTCTTCTTCTTCTTTTGCTTTGGTGGCTGGAGGACTACCTTAATCGCTGCATCAAATACGGCCTTCACGTTCTGCACAAATACATAGCCATCGTGAGAAACAAGATAAAGGACTATGATCGCAGTCAAAAAAAGAAGGGATATGTACCTGCTGTGTTTTTGAACTACACTCGATGTACACAGCAGCTCCGATTAGTTTCTTGAGTTCTTCTCCCTTCAAGGAAATTATGCACGGGAAAAATTAAGAGACCCCAAAATATCATAGGAGAAAAAGAAATTGGTGATTCTATCTTACTTGTGATGTACTAATGGGCACTGCTCCAGGATGATCTACAAAGTATTGCTTATCATCTCTAAGATCTGTAAAAGATGAGTATCATCAAATGTAAGGACACCTGCCCTTGAGACGAAAAGAATGCATAAAGAAATCTAGATTCAAACTTGCTAGGATTAGGCAAATCGAGCTTCAAGATGGTATCAATCAATTACATGAGGCTCAAATGCCAAGATTTTCTATTAGCAGACATTTAAACAATGCTTTGTGACGTAATGATCTCAGTTTAATAAGTTTTTTAACAAAAATTATTTCGTATGTCAACTGATAGAAGAAGAGTATGTTAGTCCCCATTCATGAAAGCACGGGAGACATTCAAATTATCGTGGCATTAACTAAATGTGTTTGTGCATGCAACTGTGGGAGAAAGGGATGGATAAACAATTTATGTTTAAAATGATGGTTTCAGAGAACCAGTTTGGGTTTGTACACTAGAGATTAATGATGGTAGCTATTTACGTCTAAAGAATAATTGAAACAAGAAGAAGACCTCCGTAAACGTTAATCAAATTATATGTACTAACAATATACTAGGCCTCGTTCTCAAAAAGTTTGGTGTCGTTTACAAAAAATCATTGCTCACTGTTCAATCAATCCAGCACTACATATTCTGAAAAACAAATGAAACTAAATCTTTTGCAACTATCACATGATACAACCAATGCTTTACAAGATCAAGAACTTCAACAATCCATCTCCACTCCTAAAATTGGACAAAGGACCACACTGAAACCAACTAATTCTTAAAAAGAAATGAAAAGAGCGGCAAAATGATAGGAAAGCATCACAAGACTAGGGAAAGCTTACCGAGCTTTGTTCCCACAAGAATTATTGGAACACCTGGTGCATAATGCCTTAACTCAGGAATCCACTAAAAATTTGAGGAAAAAAATATTTGTTGTCAGATTATTACACACAGTTGCTGCTCGTGAAATCAAACCATTATGTATATGACCATAGACCTATCACAACGATTTAGCTCTACAATGATTCTAACCTTCTTTGCAATATTTTCATAGCTGGCCTTGCTAATGAGAGAAAATGCAAGAAGGAAAACATCTGCTCCGCGGTAGCTTAAGGGTCTTAATCTATTGTAATCCTCTTGACCTGTTTCATTGTTTATGATGTAGACCAAAATAAAAAGGAAAGTCTGGATGCACACGAGGAGTTTCTCACTTCCAGAAAAAGAATAATATATATTGAAAGAATTACCTGCAGTATCCCATAAACCGAGGTTAATGGTGCTACCATCCACAACCACATTTGCACTAAAGTTGTCAAAAACAGTGGGCACGTAATCCTGTTTTGAAACCGGCCAAAAATTATAAAGATTTGAGTATGTAACCATAGCTTGTTTGGTCTGTCATTCTCTTTAGCCGAGTCTACTTGGTAGTAATATAAGCCTCATTTAACATGAAAAATCAAATCATAACATTAAAATTCATAAAGCAGCAATACGAGATACAACTTAAAAGACGTGTTTATAAAAACAATAATGCTAAATGTACATTCATTCCCTTACGTTGTTGTTTACATCCCCTTTGTTTTCAAAAAATTGTGGGCGGGTAAAAGTTTTTTTTTTAAATTGTGTTGCTACGTGGCATAATATAAACAAGGATGTAAAAGATAATGTACATGTAGCATGATTGTTGTAAAAAAACAATGACTTCCAAGAAACCTAAATCTTAAGGATGTCATGGTATTGGACAACACAATATAAAGAACTACTGATTTTTGCTCTTCCTTGGTACTGTCCAAGAACCTAACAAGATAGACAAGACTTGGTGAGCATGAATTACCTAAAAAAGATAACAATTATCCTAACACATACAGATCATTGAAAGATTTTTTAAATTCAAGAAAAAAAAAGATGAAGAAGAAGCTTCACAACAGTCAGATATTCATAAGATTCTCGCAATCAGACACGAATTTTTCCACCCTTATTTAATCCATCAATCATAATCCATATACATCTAATTAAAGATTCAAATTAAATTTGAAATTCCTCGAATAAAAAAAGAGACTTTAGTCAAGGGAAAAGAGAGAGAAAGAAAAAGAACCCTTCAATTATTACTTTATCAGCTCCCCGACCCACAAAAAAGAAAGAAACAGACAAGTAAAGAAAAAAAGAAAAAGGGGCAATATTTGAAAAAAACCATCAGAAGTCAAAAGAATTTCAAAAAAACAACAGAGAATTCTTGAAAAAAAAGCCCTTGAAATCAAATGTGAGAAATAATATGTGTTCTTTTTCCTTTTTTGCCCGGGGCGGGTGTTGGGGGGGGGGGGGAACTGACCGTCGGAAAAGTGTTGCTGGTGTAAGAAATCAACATGCAGGTTTTGCCAACAGCTCCATCACCTACAGTCACACACTTTATGAACCTCGTAGCACTCATTTCTTACAATCTAAAGACAGCCACTGCTTAATTCTCAGTCATCTTCTGACAATTCTTGTCCGAATGTAATGCGACATAAATCAAGAAAGTAGACTCCCAATATCCAGTCAGTATAAACCACACTACAATTTCAAAGCCAAATTTAGTCCAGATTCAAGAAAACAGTAGCTAAATTACAAGAAAGAAGTAAAGAAAATCAGAAATCAATCACCTGTGGCTGTGACCGGAGAGAGGGGACAAATAATATGCAGGGTTGGTTGCTTGACTGGTAGAAAAACGATGCCAGCTTATTATTTTTATTTATCTTTAGGTTTGGGAGATGGGAGGTGGGCTGGCTGTTTACAGTTTGGGTCCTACTAAATGGAAATCCCGTTCACAAATTTTCTTATCGCCCTATTATTTTACTGGGGAATTTCGACTTTAAAAAAAAATACTATTTTTTTTTATTCTTTCAGCTATACCATTACTAGCTCAGCTGTATGAAATATATGCTGCGACGTGCCTTCACTATTCAAGAAGAATGGTGCTATATTACCCGAGATTAATAAATAAATACAATTATTGATAACTTAAGATATGATAAAGTCCTAATTATGTGCACAATATTCATTTGGCAGATTTAGAGCATGTTTGGCTGTGTTTAAGAAGTAACTTCAAAAATATTTTTTGTTGAAATAATTCATTCAAAATTATAGCACAAACTGCCATAATTATGTGTGCAATATTCATTTCGCAAATTTAGAGCATGTTTGTCGTGTTTAAGAAGTAACTTCAAAAATATTTTTTGTTGAAATAAGTAACTCAAAATTATAGCACAAACCAAACATATTGTACATCTAGTCGAAACAACGTCACAAAGATGTTTAGTATGCTTGCAAATTTTGATATCGATGTTACTTTTAGCTTCCATTTCCAAGCATTGAAAAAAAAATTATGAAGTAATTTTCTGTTCGACGATAATCAAGTAAGTATTTAAGTACAAGAAGTTGAGGTTGTAAATATAAGATCTAACTTTGTCGAGTTCAGTATAGTAATTATGAATAAACAATAATAATACGTAATGACAGAAATGAGATTCTGAACTAATTTCTTTATTCATGGAGCAAGAGCCCATGTGCATTAGGTAAACAAATTCCAAGCTAATTATTTTTCCTCTTAATTAATTCCCCTTCCACTTTTCATTTTTGTACCTTTGTGATTTTGTTGAGATTTTATTGCTAGGTCCTTGTTGGGACAGCATAATCTTGAGTTTATTTGTCATATAGTTTGTCTAAGATATGGTAGACCACTTAGTAGTTCATTTGAACATCTTGGAGCCTAAAGTCCCCATCAAAAATCAATATAATGGAGAGAGAGAAAAAATGAAATTGGAGTCTAATGGTACATTTGACATACTTTTGAAAAGTTAAAAGTTGCTTCTGAACTGAGAAACTGTTTTTGAGCATGTTTAAATAATTTTCTAAAAGTATTTTATTTTGACTATAAGAGCTTTTAGAGGAAGTCGACATAAGTTAATTTATTCAGGATGCTCTTTGTTAGAATTAGAATGTGACCCAAATTCTATTTGAAATCCTATTCGAAATCTATTTGAAAGTCCAATTGGGAGTTTGAATTTGCGTTAAACTTGAAAATGTCAAGATATGGACCAAGGAGAAATTTTGGCGCTTTTTCGCTAGTTGGTCGCTAGCCTATCTCTTGAATGATGCTGTCGAAATTCTGTACTGAGAGCTTCCGCCTGCCTGGTGCCCTCCTGGTGCTCGAGCGGCGGCTTGTCTGACCCAGGTCCATTTTCGCGTTTTGACGCATTTTGAGCATTTCTTTCCATCTATAACTTTACTTTTATGGTTTTAGACGTCCCCTATATATATATTTAATTCTTCATTGTATTTTAAACTAAGTTAGACAAAGTATCAAATACAAAATCTTTGTATTCTCTCTCTTTTTTTTATATATATATATTTTAGTGAAATCTACTTTGCAAATTATTTTATTTTTATATTATTGTGATCAACTACTTCATATTGTGCCTATAATCTCGTATTTTCTTCAAGAAATTGGTACCATCGCAATTTGATATCATCTTCATTTTCAACAAACTTGCATCAGAGCCAAAGGCTTGGAAATTCTTGGGAGATCGAGTTTTTGATCAAGTTAAGAGCTCAGTTTGATCTTTGTGATGGCAACCATGAAATATGATATTCCATTTTTAGATCGCAATACAAGATTTTTCGTTGTGGCATGCAAAGATATGAGTTGTACTCGCTTAGATGGATTTGACGACGTATTGTTGTGTTTTGACAAGATGTCCACAACTTCGAGCTGGAGGAAAAAACAATGAAGGGATCGAGAGCCCTATCTCATATTCATATTCATCTTTCAAAATAATATTCTTCCATATGTTTTAAAGGAAAAGTCATCCGTGTATTATGGTTGAAATTGGAGCATGTATGAATAACGAGTAGTCTAACTAACAAATTGTATCTGAAGCAGCATCTATATTCCGATTGTATGACAAAAAGCACATCCCTTAAAGATTATCTAGCTATTTTTAAGGAAATCGTCGCTGATTTAGAAACATTGCAAGTTAAATATGATGAAAAAATATTTGGGTTTGATTTTATTGTGTTCGTTGCCCGTTTCATATGTCTTTTAGAGATACGATCTTATTAGTCAAGATACCCTCACCATTAAAGAAGTCTATGATGCTCTATATTCAAATGACAAAATGAAGCATATTGGCCTCGTTGTTGATGGTGGTCGTGCAAGGGACAAATTAAAATCTAACTTCAAATTTTATAATTATTGTAAGAAGATGTGGCATTTGATAAATGATTGTTATAAGTTGCAGAATAAAGAAAAATTGGATGCAAATCAGCAATCAGAAACTTCAGAGGAAGCCAGAATTGTAGAAAATTGTCATAGTGATGGAGAGCTACTTATTTCTGAATATGACTATAAACTTTACGAGGATTGGATTCTTGATACATCTTACACTTTTCTTATGTTTCGAAATGTGTTGTGGTAATAAGAAATAATACATCTTGTAGGATAGCTAGTATTGATTGGGTTAGAATAAAATTGTTTGATGGGACAGTTAGAACACTTGATGTAATAATGCACGTTCCACACTTGAAAAGAAATCTTATCTCCTAGAGTAATCTTGATTCAAAAGAGTACAAATACACTATTGAAGGTGAAGTCCTAAAGGTTAGTAAAAGAACCCATGTTTTTTTGAAGGGACATAGAAAATCCTAGTTATATGTCATGGAGTGTTATACAGAATATTTGATTAATCGGCATATTTTAATAACTCATGTGAATTTGGAGTTGGATTATGTACCATTGGAATCTATTTTAGGGTCTTCTTTGAAGAATACATCTTCGTTTAATTTAGAAGTTATGGGTAATACCACTTTGCCCCATTATTAGCGGTGTCATTGTATTCAGTTGCTAGTAACAAACCTATTTTTTTATCATAAGTCTCCACATAGGTGCAATGTTGATGATTTAGTTGACGATTTGAATGTAATTAAAGGTGTCGATTCTAGCCAAGATCATTCTTTTGATTCATTCAGTTGTAGTGATTCTGTTTCATAGCTTGTTTCTATCATATTTAGTAATGTCCAAGCCTAGTGCTTGGAATTTTGTTAATACTTAGTTATTGAGTTTTATCCTAATTGGATGGCAGAGTTTTAGGGAATATATCCAGTTGGAAATTTTGATAGAAAATTTCGTTTGTGTTTTTTATGAAGAGTTGAAGTTTATTCCTAATAGTGAAATTTGTCTCCAAGTGGAGAATATTCGAAGTTTGTTCATTGTAGTAGAATTCGCTCGAGCGACACCATCAAAATTCT
>CAIGRP010103703.1:0-29952 GCA_903798385.1 Fraxinus cuspidata | reverse complement strand
GAGTTGGGCCATGAGCAACACCAATATAAATTGGGTTGCTTAAAATGGCCCAAGTGGGTTACTCGACAATTTTGATCAATTGTGGTGTTGAATCTCATTCAGTCATTTGGTCAAAGCCGACTGAATAAATACTATACTTACATCATTGTCCAGGGAAGTCGTTTGACAACAATTTGCTTAACAATTTATAAAGATCAAATTTGGATGAGAACACAGTACAAATTTTTGTAGCTGGTGCACACGGGGGTTACTGCAAATGTCAAGTAAACCACTGCTAAATACACTGTTCTAACCGATCAACTGCTTGGAAAGATATTTCAAGGCATTGCTCATAAGTAATAACCCCATCTTTGGTCTAAATCCAATATAAATATGCGATAATGCATGAGCTAAATGATGCTCTAGTGTTATCAATGCTCTGTATAATATCTGACTACAACAGAAGAATCCATCATCTTCATAATTGCATTTGGATGTGCACATACAGGTTTCTGTAAATGCAAAGTGCACCAATGATAAATGTACAATGCTCAAAAGAAGGATTTCAAGGAATTCTTGTATAAATTGAGTTGCTTCAAATTGCCCAAGTGGGTTACTTGACAACTTTGATCAATTGGGGTGTCGAATCTCATTCAGTCATTTGGTCATAGCCGACTGAATAAATACTATACTTACATCATTGCCCAGGGAGTTCGTTTGACAACAATTTGCCTAACAATTTATAAAGATCAAATTTGGATGAGAACACGGTACAAATTTTTGTAGCTGGTGCACACGGGGGTTACTGCAATTGTCAAGTAAACCACTGCTAAATACACTGTTCTAACTGATCAACTGCTTGGAAAGATATTTCAAGGCATTGCTCATAAGTAATAACCCCATCTTTGGTCTAAATCCAATATAAATATGCGATAATGCATGAGCTCAATGACGCTCTAGTGTTATCAATGCTCTGTATAATATCTGACTACAACAGAAGAATCCATCATCTTCATAATTGCATTTGGATGTGCACATACAGGTTTCTGTAAATGCAAAGTGCACCACTGATAAATGTACAATGCTCCAAAGAAGGATTTCAAGGAATTCTTGATAGCCCCGAATTCAGAATCTAAACTACTTTTCATATTTTTATATTACATACTAACACAGAAATGAACTTACCCCAAGGAGGTCAAGACCAACAGCATCAAGATTTGGAACCACAGTAGCAAGGTCCTGTAGACAGAGCATTCATCAGTTAAAGCTTGTATCTCGTGGAAAAATCATTCAAGGAGATTAACAAAAAGAAAAAAAGATGAATTGATGCTGAGGCCAACAACCTTAGGAAGCCATTTTGGAAATGTATATATTAAACCAGTCAGAGCTGCGACTCCGGGCCATATATCTTCATTAGGCGTTCCCATAACACTTCAGTATGAAGGAAGAAATATGAAACGAATAATAAATAGTATGAATTAAAATATTAAAAATGCATTTGATGATCGCAATTAATTTTGCTGAAATCTTTTGAGAATGTTTTAACTGATTTTGAACAATTAACCAGTACATTTTAAGAAATCGTGCATGCTTGATGCGAGATAGACATGTAAAGTAATTAAATTGCTCACCCTAATACTGTCAATGAGTGCATAGTAACTTATCAGATAACAACACAGGCAAAGTAGGGTCATCTAATGCAGCCAAGAGAACAGTTCTGAATGCATTTTTGTAAACATTTTGTAGTTTGTACTAAAAACACCACCAAGATTCTGAGTTGATAAAGCGATTGTCATAATAAGCTTATGAAGTTGCTAGAAATGATCTCAAAAGAAGAGATATGTGCATCATTGCTAGGAAAAACTGTGGCACCTGAAAATCATGCTGATTTGCTTAATGTCAGTATCACCAGGAAACAAGGGCTTCTGGTTCACCATCTCTGCAAATATACAACCGACTGACCAAACGTCAACAGGAGTAGAATACTTCCGTAATCCAAGTAGTATTTCTGGGGCCCTGTACCATAGAGTTACCGTCTGCAAAAGAATATCAGATGTAGGGAAAAGAAAAATGTAGATATCAAGCGAAGTGTTCATTTGAAACTTTTATTTGGGAGATGAAGATTCTAATAACATGCAAAGGACATGACCTACTTTTGGTATCATTAGAAGCGACCATTTAGATCACTTACATTTTGTAGTTTGTACTAAAAACACCACCAAGATTCTGAGTTGATAAAGCGATTGTCATAATAAGCTTATGAAGTTGCTAGAAATGATCTCAAAAGAAGAGATATGTGCATCATTGCTTGGAAAAACTGTGGCACCTGAAAATCATGCTGATTTGCTTAATGTCGGTATCCCCAGGAAACAAGGGCTTCTGGTTCACCATCTCTGCAAATATACAACCGACTGACCAAACATCAACAGGAGTAGAATACTTCCGTAATCCAAGTAGTATTTCTGGGGCCCTGTACCATAGAGTTACCGTCTGCAAAAGAATATCAGATGCAGGGAAAAGAAAAATGTAGATATCAAGTGAAGAGTTCATTCGAAACTTTTATTTGGGAGATGAAGATTCTAAAAACATGCAAAGGACATGACCTACTTTTGGTATCTATTTGCCTTTGATTTATGATTAGAAGCGACCATTTAGATCACTAGAAACTTGACGAGAGACTAAGATGATACCAGGTTGGGGGAAAAAAAAACTACTGCTACAGTGCTACTTAAAATTGTTTCTCATTGTTCAGATTTTTCCTGCAGAATGAAATCAGAACCCATGTACATAAAATGAAAAAATAGAGAAAAGATGATTTAAATTTTAACCTGTGATTAGCAGTATCTATGAACGGTTGGAAACAGTACCAAGTTCTACAATATTTACCTGGTGCGTAAGTGTCCCTAGAGGAATGGATAATGCTCTGCCCAATCCAAAATCCGCAAGCTTTAATGTATTAGTACGAAGATCAATCAGCAGGTTTTGAGGCTTCAAATCTCGATGGAGGATTCTGTGAGAATGACAATATGCTACACCACATAGTATTTGATACAGAAACATCTGCAAAATTTAAAACGTGACAAAATTACAACACTGATTTGGGAACACAAGATCTGAGGAATTTCTTTTCTTTGAAACTTCAGGATATAAATCAGCATTACCAACTCGATTTACTTATATCTAAACACTCATTCACACGACACATTCAAAATACACCAGCGCACCCCCACTGCATCTGCTCGCCTCCTTGTCATATATCAATTACATCAACAAATAAAGCAGTAAATCAAAGAAAGTGAACGAAGTTTTAAGCTTAAACACAACGGAGTTGTTACCCTCTAACTGAAACGATCAAAAAATTTTAACATTCATCAACCGACAATTCTAAACAGACAATGAACTTAATTTTGAAGTATCATTTTTGTAGACCTCCAGTGCACAGAAAGAGGACACTAACTTTAACAAGGCGAGGATCCTTTGAGAATTCTGGGCTAGACTCCATGTGTTTCGCCAGATCCAAGTCCAGATATTCAAATACAAGATACAACCTCTTCTCCGTGTGCTCAACATCCAGCAGCCTGTCACCAAATAACTGAAAACGTTTACTGCAAACATTATAAAAACTTGAAGTTACTAGCCTGCAAATTTAGCAATAACATTCTCACAAGGCCATCTTGATCCAACAATATTATAAAAAACTCCAAAAAAATTGATTTAACTGCATGAAAAAGGAAGCGAGATCAATTGAAATGGCACAGCTATCCATTTCGATTTTCGAATAGCTTGTACTTCGAACTCGACTCTTCATATCTCGTCTCTGCCTCTGTAAAAATATGTAAGAACCATACTAGTTGAGACTATTGTTGCACCTTACTATGTTCACATGCTGCATCTCTTTCAAGAGAGAAATCTCTCTGACAGCTGTGTAAGGAACTCCCCCGTCTGGTTTATCCATCTTCATTTTCTTCAGAGCAACAATTTCATTGGTCTCGCAATTACGACACTTGTACACCACCCCATAAGTTCCCTTGCCAATCTTCTCAAGTTTTTCATACTGTCCAAACTTAACATCATCACAATCCTTTTCAAGCACAAACAAATGGGACAAAACCTAGAGTAAAGCCATAACTGTTTACCTTCTCCATCTAATTTGCACTGATCGGCAGCAGAAAAATGAGAAGGTCAGTAGATAACAGCGAATTATTATAGATATGAAAATCTACAAACAAGTAGCACATATTTAGCATATTTCACCTTTTATGTGAAAAAACAGAGGACAATGTGACGTTTTCATTTAACATTAGCAAGTGATTAGAGAAAGTCCAAGTCATTCAAGAAGGGAAGAAGAAAAAAACAGCAACTCGTCTTCTGTTAAAAATCGAATTACATTATTTTGGTACTTTGAAGTTTTAAGTGAAAACACAACAGAGTTTCTTGGGATTAATTCTGTAGAATAAAATGATATATAGGTTCTAGTATCAGAGAAATATGTCAAAATTTGACCAAGGATGGTATATTCACCTAAACTTTAAAGGTGAAGATCGTAGCATTCTGTTTAGTTACAATGCAAGAAAATTAACTAGACTCTCTTTGGCTTCAATTCAAACTGTTTGGCAAAATTTACGAATTTTTAATCAGACATTCTAATAGACCCACGAGTACTATCCATTTATTTACCACTCGATTTAATCTTTTTATAAATTAAATCATTTATAGATTCTTCCCAAACGGCTTAAATTTTATCAAAAAATTAATTGATTTTCGTACAATTCACTTTACGAAGGAAAAATGACAGAAAATCAACAAAAATTTTCTCAACCATCAAAGTTTCATTAGAATAAATCAAAACAAACACTGCGTTATCATAAAACTTAAAACAACTAAGTTCAAATCCAGTTCAGGAAAGAACAGTTAAAACTACCGGAGGTTAAATTAACAGCCAGCAAATTTACTTACCTAACATCAGAGGCGCACAGAATAAGTAACAGTAACTATACATGTACATTAGCGTGCACATCAAATCAACCGTTCATCGGAGTACGACTCCCTTTACAAAGCAAAATCAACAATAAAATAGTACAATTAACGATAAAAACCAATTAATAATTTTTCAATCATCAAAATTTTACAAAAAATAACACAAAACAAAACAAACACTGCATTACTACACAACTTACAAAATTCAATTCAAAGCAGAAACAATCGAACCTACCGGAGAATAAAACTCGTGCAACTTCACATTTGTTAACTCACACTTAAACAAAGAGAAAAAAACTAACGAATTTACTTAACATCTAATCACATATTAACAAAAAAAATGTTCGGTTACAGAAACAGTTGAAACAACCGGAGATCAACGTTCATGCAGCTTCGCATTTATTAATTCTCACTTAAGCAAAGATTAAACACCTGACGAATTTACTTAACTAACGTCAAATCAAACACTAACAAAAAAAATTCGAGCATAGATTAAGTAACTATTCATACGCTCATACGCATTATCATGCATATTATTGTGCAAAAATGGCGATAGAAGTACCAGAGATCGATGAAGGAAAGAGATATAAGACTGAGTTTTTGATGAAAAAACAAATGAGCGAGCTTTAGCTGGATCACGATTTTTAACCCGGGTTTAAATATGGAATCTCGCGTCACTTTTTTGTCTTGATAAAAAGTCAGAAGGGTTATGACCGTTAAATTAAAATTTATTTTTCTCTATTTTCTTATTAACAATATATTTTTCAGTGAAATAATATTATACATAAATTTAAAAATATTTTTTTTACTTTTCAACCACATATTCTCCTAAAAATTACTCCTCATTAAAATGTGGAATAATGGAATCCAAACAAGGGCTTGCTATATGTACAACCACCTCAAAATGGGGGGTTCTCGATATTTTTTTATTGGTTGTGGGCTCCCCCTCTATTGTGAGGCGTACAAATAGCGAAACTGAAGTTGGAAATGGATACAACTTTTTATGAAAAAGATCCATCTAATTCAGTTATTATTTTATATTGATGGTGTCTGTTTTTTCTTCTCTTTAATTGAATTTTAAAACTAATTATATAGATGAATATACAAAGAAACGAGATTGTCTTTCAAGTTTTAAATCAATCTTATTGCTATGGGTACGAGTAGAAGTTTTGATCTCGACTCTAATTGGGTTTCATATATGAAAAACAAAATGCTCTTTGGTCAGAGTTAATGATAAGAGGTGACGGGAGGAATTGAGTAGTGTTTTTTTTTTTTTCAGATTTTCCAATCGCGTCACCTTTGTTTCTTCTATCCCTATAGCAAGATTCTACGAAAAATCAACAAGAAAAGGCCAAAAAAAAAAAACGTTTTCATACTATTCATCATTGCGCTTGTCAAATCATCTTCTTTCTTCAACTTTTTGACCTACCTCCAGAGTCACAATTTTATTTGAAATATGGTTTATAGATTTTTGTCACTATCCGAAAGGACTTGTTGTTGACTACTACTTTTTATGCATGGAGAAGTCAACATGAACCTCCATTTTGTCTTTTTAACTTCTTTTGTTAATTAAAATGCAAAGAATATAAAACCAATTGAATTTGTTGGAAATATACAAAATCAATTACTCTCATTATTCCAAATATAATGATCAATGTTTTTGATTTTCAATATGCACCATCCATCAAAAGCAAATTCAGATGGGAGTGAACTCCATAAAGTAAATTTTGAAGTTCCATTATTGCAAACGACGATGAAATTGGTGATGACCTTATATATTATTTTTCTTTTTTATTTTTTTTTTCTTGTGACAATACCAGTGAGCAAACTTAACGATGTTGGTGAGTCCATGAATTGACTTTAGTGATGGCGGTCTTGTTTGGATGATTAGGTCATATTAGTAGTATTGGTGCTGCAGATTCAACTGTCGTGGATGAAAAAGAGAATGGGAAGTCTGGTGGAAGGATTGGATAGCGATAGAGTTTTGTAAACGTGAAGATGGAGGTTATCTATCTTTTGAGTATAAGTGATCCAATCGAAGGCGAGTGTGATGATTAGAATTGTATAGCGAGCTCAAAAAATGACAATATTACTCTAATTCTAATACAATTATTATGTCATTGTTAATGAGATGCTGCCTCAATTTTACTCGAAAGATTGTTTCCCATAGTGACATATTCCATGTCACTTTGTTGGAAATCATCAAATCACAAAGTTACCTGAGAAGTACAACTTAGAAATTAGAATTCAAGATCCGCTCAAAACTCTTTTTGCCTAATTTGGATCGAATTTACTTCTACAATTTTAATAGACTCTAAATATATTTTTGGTTGAACATATTCTGCAAAAGCTTGTAAATACGTACTTGGCACCAAGAATTTTCCGTATAATTTTCTTTAAAATGTTTTTATCCTTACTGATGCTAAACAAGGATCGAGACATAACAAACTAATAAAAATTTTAATCCACTAAAAGTTTAACTGCATATTCTATTGACGATTGATATCTCATGTAGGGTTACACATCGTCTTTCGACGTGCAAGTTAATCATGATTGGCTGGAAAAAAAATTGAGAGAGAGAGTTGCTTATGGGAAAATCAAAAGTAAGGTTCCATACCAAATCTCGTTGGGACACATATACACCACTAAATAATAATAATATAATAATGAAATAGCTTGAGAATCTAACCTTGATAGCTTTATCAATGTGAGTAGAAAGAAGATAATGTGTGAATCTTCAATTGAATTATTTCCACAAAATCGAGCCTTGAGCATTTATAAATATTTTCGTTGATTGGTCAAAGCAACTCTATAAGAAAATGTGTATTGTGCACTACTGCACACTCAGTACAAGAAGTAATAAAGAAGCAAGGTTGCTCTCGAGACATAGCTCAGTGGTGTAAAGAACATGAGTGATGTAGTCTCTATTGAGTTGGCAGTCGCAGTGTGGGAGTTCGATTCATGCCTCTTACAAGGTATGTAATTGGACTCTTTGTGAGCACCAGTACGACAGCCCTTGTATCCTGACTTGCTGAATCATATCTCACGATTTACCTCCTCCACAATGTTCTAGGGGCGGGGCAATGTTGGATTTCAACCTTTAATTAATAAGCAAGGCAATGGGACCCACGTAATTTTTATTTTTATTTTTGTCAATGGTTTATTCTATTTGTACATACCCACACACATCTTTGTCAATAGTGTAAAACTATGACTCTCAAACGACTTGACTTGCCCCTCTCATTAAAACCACGACTCTTAGTTGACTCGACTTGTTCATTTCGTTACTTTTTATACTATACAATTGTTTGAAAAAAATTGAAAATCACAACTTTTATTAACTTCTAATTATACATTTTATTAACTTTTATTAAAATCTATTAAGTCTCTCTTTGGGGCATATTTTTACCTCATGTGTAGAAAAAAAATGAACGTTGGAGCAGTGACTTCTCTGACAAAAAACTGTGAACAATTTGACAAGCCAAACACACATTTCTCCATTCTACACCTCGTTTTTTATAGTAATTTTGCCAACAGTTTGAATTACACGAGATGAGGGCATATATGTCATTTTACACCAATTCATTTGACCAAAAAAAAAACTGTAGGGGACCATTGATGTGACATAAAAATGCATTTTTAGGATGTGAGAATGGGTATCAAAGGAGGCTAAATTATATATTTAAGGTTTTGTCACACAACCCATCCAAAAGTATAGTACAGTTCTAAAATTGGATTAGTTGTAGTTGGTCAATACTCCAACTGTCAATTATAATTGGCATAATCAATATCATTCTAATTTCATTAAATTATAATGTAACTCTTGTGGAAACATCCACTTCAAATTGTTCAACACGTAATTGTGAAGATCAATTATTTTTTCTTGAAGGCCACTGTTGTGAACTGTAATTAATGTGATAGACTTGGTAACTAGACATGAGGACTCCCCAACACATTCACACTGAGGAAAAACCAAAATGGCTTCTAGCAAAGGCGATGAAGACCAATTTTGATTTAACCGATTTTGGATGGTTTTTGTCATTAGATACTGATTTTGCAACCATATCTAAGAATTGAAGATCACAAGAATTGTTGAACTCGAAAAAATGCACCAACGGAATTCCTTCCGCCTCCCCTTCACGTAAATATCACATGCACACTGGTACACCCCGTTAGGAAACAAAGGTCGCCGGTCAATAAAAAGGTTCAATGACCATTTGCACTCCGACGGTCAAGTCAACAGTCGAATGAGAGATAAAGAGAGTGCAAGAGAGGGAAGGGGGATTTGGATAGGGTTATAAGTCATATCTTATTGCGAATGAAACTTACATATATATAGAAAAATGTTAATGAGTCAGCGGTTAATGGGTCAAGCCCAAGATGTAATTGTTTAGTTTAATAAGTCTAATCCAATGAATAGTCGATGAAATGTAACAATAGTCCCCTAAATTTGAGTCGTACATTCATATGCGAGTCAGACTTTGAAATATAAGCTATCAAGTAGACGAAATCTTACATATTGTCTCAGAAAATATGCTCGATTTCAAATATGCGAGGACTTACGAATTGCCTCGGAAATATCAGCCTGAATAAGCGAGGGCTTATGAATTGTCTTGAAAGATGTCACATATAATTTGTCAAAATTTTGACAGCATTTCTTCTGTAATATGGACTAAATCAACTTGTAATACACTACAATATATCCACAGCACATGCAAAATAAATTTGGGATCCATTTGCCCCTCAAATTACTCATGACGATAAAAAGAATAATGGCATAATAACTCTCTTCAAGATATAATATGCAGAGAGTCTATCATGCATTATAGAAGGTCATATGCTTGTACAACTTAGTGTAATAGTAGTGCTATAGTGAAACAACATGTAGATAATGTAGATAACGTGACATACATACTGACAGTAGTGAAAATAGTGTCGTAACAGGCTAGTAATGATGATGCAAAATGATACAAAGATACTAGTATCATAATAGTCCCCCCAAGCCTAGGTATGTATATTCAAATAATACATGAACTTTTGGGTACAAGTGATGTTTTGGACATGAGTTGCAGAGGCGATACTCTGGACATGAGTAGCAAAGAATGCTCTGAATGGGAATTGCAGTGTTAAGCTGACATCCTTACATGGGGGTGTTGCTTCCATATCAAGGGCTTCCTACATGGTGTTTGATCCAACCACAAAAGGCATCATCTTTGATGGAATTAGAGGCGACCCCTGTGAGGGCATCAAGCATCTCTCCTAACGAAGTGGACATCTTTGATAGATGTGGCCCCGTAGGAGGCATCATGCACCTTTTCAAGGGCGTTTTCCACGGTAGATGATGCATCTGTGTCGAACATCACTTTCGAAAGGCAAATGAGGCGACCCTAATGTGGGCTTCACGTGCCTCTCCTAGTGAAGTGGATATCCTTGACAGAGGTAGCCCTATGGGAGGTATCACTTACCTCCTCAAGGGCGTTTTCCACAGTGGATGGTGCATCCGTGGAGAGTATCATCTTCGAAGGGCAAATGAGGCGACCTCGATGGGGACGTCATGCACCTTTCTTAACGAAGTGGACATCCTTGACAGAGGTGGTCCCGTGAGAGGCATCACGCACCTCTTCAAGGGCATTTTCCACGGTGGATGGTGTATCTGTGGAGAGAATCATCTTCGAATGGCAAATGAGACGACTCCAATGGGGACGTCACGCACCTCTTTAAGGATGTTTCTCCACAGTGGATGGTGCATCCATGAAGAGCATCACTTTCGAAGGGCAAATGAGGCGCCTAGGTAGGGGCGTCACCCGCCTCTCCTAGGAAGTGGACATCATTGACAGATGTGACCCCGTGGGAGGCATCACGCACCTCTTCGAAGGTGTTTTCCATGGTAAATGGTTCATCCGTGGAGAGCATAACTTTCGAAGGGCAAATGATGCGAACCCAGTGGAGGCATCACGCACCTCTCCTAACGAAGTGGACATCCTTAATAGAGGTGGTCTCGTGGGAGGCATCACGCACCTCTTCAAGGATGTTCTCCACGAAGGATGGTTCTTCCGTGGAGAAGGATCATGAATAGCGACTCGACTAACCTGGTGTGCTTAGAAAAATATAAGCTCGATTAAGTGGGTGCACTTAGGAGAAAACTAGTTCGACTAAGCAAAACACATTTGATTGAGGTACATTTGATGTAGAGGCGCGACAATCTCTCTGAAGATAAATGTAGTTGCAATGCAACATCTGTATGGTGGGGCATCTCGAAGAGCGAGGAATGAATATTGAACGGTTTGCTCGTCTCGAACTATCGAAATCTAATAAGCTAGATTCGAAATTATGAGGTTTTGCGGCCTCAGATAGATGATAGTGAGATACGAGGAATAACAATCTCGCAAAGTCGGGAATAAGCATATAATGAGGTGGTGAATAAACATCCCGCAAAGCCAGGAATAAGCGTCTGACAAGGCGTGGAAAAAAATCACGTGAATAGTTCTCCAACTATCAGAGTTTTGCAAGTGGCCTCGGAATAACTAGGTCTTATAGTTAAGCTCAACAATAGTGAAAAGCAAGGAATAAATATCTCACGAAACCAAGGATAAGCATCCGGTGAGACGGGGAATAAACATCCCGCGAATAGATCTCGAATTATCGGTGTCTTATAAACTGGCCTCGGAATGATGAGGTCTTAAGTTAGGCTCAACGATAGTGAGAAGCGATGAATAAACATCTCGCGAGTAAGCTCGACGATAGTGACAAGCGAGGAATAAACATCTCGCGAAACCAAGGATAAGTTTCTGGCGAGACATGGAATAAACATCCCTCGAAGCCAAGAATAAGCGTCTGGCGAGGCGGGTAATAAATATCCCTTGAATAGTTCTTGAACTATCAGAGTTATAAACTGGCTTCGGAATGACGAGGTCTTACAGCTAGGTTTAATGATAGTGAAAGACGAGGAATAAACATCTCGTGAAGCCAGGGATAAGCATCGACGAGGCTAGGAATAAACATCCCGTGAATAGCTCTCAAACTATCGGAGTTTATAAACTAACCTCGAAATGACGAGGTTTTACATCTAGGCTCGACGCCTCAAAATGACGAGATCTTATAGTTAAGCTCGATGATAGTGAGAAATGATGAATAAACATCTCACGAAGTCAGGGATAAATATTTGGCGAGGCGGGGAATAAACATCCCGCGAAGCTATGAATAAGCGTCTTGCGAGGCGGAGAATTAACATCTCGTTAATAGTTCTCGAACTATCAAAGTCTTATAAACTCACTTCGGAATGACGATGTCATATAGGTAGACTAAATGATAGTGAAAGGCAAGGAATAAATATCTCACGAAGCCAGGGATAAGTATGTAGCGAGGCGGGGAATAAACATCCCTCGTATAGCTTCGAATTATCAGAGTCATTTAAACTGGCCTCAAAATGATGAGGTTTTACAGCTAGGCTCAACAATAGTGAGAAGCGAGAAATAAATATCTCGCAAAGCCAGAGATAAGCATTCGGCGAGGTAAGGAATAAACATCCTGCGAATAGCTCTCGAATTATTGAAGTCTCATAAACTGCCCTCAGAATGACAAGGTCTTATAGCTAAGCTTGACGAGTGAGAAGCAAGGAATAAACATATCTCGAAACCAAGGATAAATATTTAGCGAGGCAGGGCGAAAAGTTTTCGATCTTATAAGCGGGTCTCGGATAGATGAGGTGTTATAGCTAAGCTCGGCAATAGTGAGAGGTGAGGAATAAGCATCTCGCCAAGCTAGGGATAAGCATCTGGCGAGGCGGGGAAGAAATATCGCGCAAATAGCTCTCGAACTATCGGAGTCTTATAAGTGACCTATGATAAACGAGGTCTTACAACTTGGTTCGACAATAATGAGAGGCGAGGAATAAACATCTCACGAGGCTAGAAATAATCATCTGGTGAGGCAGGGAATAAAGATCCCGTGAATAGCTCTCGAACTAACGGATTCTTATAAGTGGCTTCTGATAGATGAGGTCTTACAATTTGGCTTGACGATAACGAGAGACGAGGAATAAACTTCTCGAAAGGCCAGAAATAATCATAGGTGATTTGCCTCTTCCTTTTTTCAAGGAACGATGATTCCAAAATATGCTGCCTCTTCCTTTATTCAAGGAACGAGGACTCCAAGATACTATATCTTCCTTTATTCAAGGAATAATGACTCCAAGATATTACCCTTTCCTTTATTTAATGAAAGAGAACTCATAGAATCCTGCCTCTGATAATACGAAATCCACCAGATTGGGTTCACCTTCGATAATAGGAAAACCACTAGCTAAGTCTCACCTTTAATGATGCGATAAACCCGAGACATCTATAGCACGCCTCTATCAATCCTTGCCTCAATAAAAAAAACTTAATCCTTGTCTCCATAAAAAAAAACTTAATGCTTTGTATGGACAATAGCTAGATCCACCAGTACGTTGATGGAGTTGTGATCGTCGGCGACTATGTTAACAACCTCTGTCGGAGGTCATGGATAATAACTGTAATCGGGAATGAAATGGCTGCTCGACGAGGGTCATCGGAATAGAAACTTTTCTGGTGCATTTTATCGAGCAGGTTGCCAGAGTCTCTAAACTCTTCTTTTCTTATAACACAATATTCCAATTACCTTCAGTCTTCATTTCTCTTTGATTTCTTTATTTTCTTCCATGCCTTCACAAATGCAGCACCAAGAATCCATCGTTTTCATAGTAGTCCATTTGGAAGGTTCCACTGGATAATGGCTTTTTGGTAAATAGCTATATAATATTATATATGATATTTGGAGTGGTAGAAGTTCATGCTTAGATGTATGGGATGTTTAGGAGGCATGATTTTGATTTCCTTTAACTTGTGATTTTTGTGTTCGAACACAAAGGCAGAAAGTTTTGTAGCAGGCAGGGTAAATTGAAGTGATATCCATTTTCTTCTATGCTCTACATTCTTCCGAAAGGCATAAGAGAACCTGTAGATATATTGCATCAAGTTTCCTCCTGAATACTACCACTTCTGGTCTCCATTTTCATAGCTGTTTTCTTCTTCCATTAACCGGCAATAACCATTTTTCATGGTGGATTTTTTAACTCGAGTTTCTTCAACCTTTTGCCGGAAAGTTCCCCTTTTCAAGAAGGTTTTCAAATGCTTTCAGCACTTTTCTTCCTCTTAGTTCTTTGGAGGTTGGCGTCTATTTTTGGTAGAGAAAACTGTCCGAAAAAAATCATTCGTACATGTTGCTGCCTTTGCTTTTTTTAATAGAAATTGCCTGGGTGGCACATGTGGTACAACGTGGTTAATGTACCGTTTTCTATGGACCGCGCCAATTTGTTGACCTCAAAAAATGCGTCAATGGAATCTCTTCCACCTCTCATCCACGTAGATATCACCTGCACACTGGAACACCCCGTCGAATGCATAGGCCGCCGGTCGAGAAAATGATCCAGCTACCGTTTGCACTTCGACGGTCAAGTCAATGACTGGACAAGAGAAAAAGAGAGTGCAAAAGAGGAAAGTGGGATTTGGATAGGGTTAGAAATCATACTTTATTATGAATGAACCTTACATATTTATAGAGAAATGTTAATGAACCAGTAGTTAATGGGCCGAGCCCAAGATACAATTGCTTAGTTTAATAAGCTCAATCCAATGAATTGTCGATGCCACATAATTTATAAGTATAACAAGAATAATGAAATTCCGATATAGGATTGAGTCAAATGGATATAATTTTTGCTTTGTCTTTTAATCTTCTTGTATTTTCTGTATTTGAAGTGTAATTTTTCTTTTTATCCAAAGATCAAGATATAACACCTTCTTGAAGTATGTACTCTTTCACTTAATACTTATATTATTGATAATGTATACGTCGTTATTTGAAAAAAAGGAAAAAAAAAAAAAACTGAACAACTTATTCGTTTTCAAAACAAAAGACCAACTTGCTATCGAGACAATAAGTTGAGGGCAAGCCGTGCAAATTTCTATTTTGTATATTTTGAGTTATAAGTCCAATTCAAAGAAACTAACGGATGAAAGTGTCAACAGTTTGGTCAACCTTATGTGATACCTGGAGCAACTGGGAGAAAAAAGAAGAAAATGAAACGAAGACTAGGACTGCCAAATGTGTTATTGATATGTATTTAGTACTTAGCTTCACAGGAATGTTTCAGTTATAGAGAAAATCCCAAGAGAATTGAGGAGAAACTCTTGTTGTATAGGAGTGCTATTTCTGAGAGAATAAGTAGAACATAGTACAAGTAAATGTAATCACGTACAAATTTTGTAAGGGTAGTTTGATTACAAATGTGTAATTTGTGTAGAAAGAAAATATTTTACAGGAAATTGAATTGTCTAGAAAATGTGTTATTGAGAATTGTAATTTATTGTGTTTGATTAGTATAATTTTTCACGTGGAAAATATTTAAATTTTGAATCTTTTTGTGTTCGTTTGACTTTGTTTTTTATAGAAATTGTCCATTAAAAGATTTTTTTTCCTATCAAACACCTAAAAAGTTAGAAAATGGTATTCCATGGAATTTCCACCCTATCAAACACAACGTAAGAGATTTTAATATAGACAAATGACAGTAAATAGATTGTTCGATTGCCACAGTTATCTACGTGCATGTTCACCTTCATCACGCGTCGAACCATGTGAAGCATAATGATACTGTTCACTTGCTCCTCGACCTTATTGTCTACCCTTCGTGTGTTTCTGATTTTGTGCCTCGTAATCGAAAAACAGGTTCAATGATCTCTCACTTTGTTCTATTTCCCTGTTTGACGTCACTTAACCACCTGCATAATAAGAAAAACAAAACAAAACAACAATAGAACAATGCTTCTCGAGGAATAAAATAGTAAAAAGTACACATAAAATTTTTGCTAACCTTGTCAGAAAATAGAAATTGGTTCAACATAATATGTACGGGTGGCTATTGAGACATTGTAAGTAGAGAATATAGCTCCTTCTTAATAGTGGTCAGTGCGATCTAATTAATCTTACTGAAGTAATAAAGAAGAAGCATGTTAGTTGTTGATAAATTTGATCAAATGCAAGAAACAGTCAACCATACATTTCTATAGGAGATCAACGTCTACAATGTAAACTTCCATTGTCATGTCATCATAGAGGATGTCAAGAACTTGATAAATATCTTTTGCATCTTCAAATACCAAGTCACCGGCATGAAATTCACGGAGTTGGCCATCTAGATCAATCCAACTACACCCTGGAGTTTTGGCAACTCCCTTCTGTCTCATTAAAACCCTCATTTTAGCGGAATCATCCCACCTTCTCATGTTTGCATATATCTTTGATGATATCACGTAGTTACCAGAGTTTGAAGGCTCGATCTCTAGGAGAAGCTCCATGACCCGCTCGCCAACATCTACATTCTTGAGCTTATGACATGCACCAAGCAATGCACCTAATAAAATCCCATCTGGTTTTTCTGGCATCTTTTGGATTAAGTCCCATGCCTCGTACACCCGTCCAGCACGAGACAGAAGATCCACCATGCAAGAATAATGCTCAATTTTCGGAACCAGTCCAAAAGATGAGGTCATCATATCAAACAATCGATGACCTTCATCTACCAATCCAACATGAACACATGCAGACAGTAGTGCGACAAATGTGATATCATTTGGGCGAGCAGCGCCCCCCTCTTGCGACATGCGCTGAAACAGTGATAGGGCTTCTTGGGCTCGCCCATGAAAACCAAGTGCAGAGATCATTGCATTCCAGGATACCTCATTTTTTCGAGGCATATTCTCAAAAACATGAAATGCACGGTCCAAATTCCCGCACTTTGCATACATGTCAACCAACGCAGTAGCAACATAAACATCATTCTGAAAACCTCTTTTTGATGCGTATTCATTGATCCATTTTCCAAAATCCAGAGCACCAATTGATGCACATGCGGAGAGAACTTCAATCAACGTGACTTCATTAGGGTTAGTCCCTGCCTCCTCCATGGCATTGAATAATGAAATTGCTTCATCTGATAATCCATTTTGTGCATATCTGTTTTATATGAAAGTTACTACACATGGAAAAGGAAAAATACAAGAAAAATGCAAACCTCGTTGTTTCAAACTTGAAGTAAATGCAAATGAAAATAGTGAGAAATAAGAACAGGAAGTAAGAATAGGAAGAAAATTACTAACCCAGTAATCATGGCATTCCAGGTGATTACATCTTTCTTTCTCACGCCATCAAACACCCTCCGAGCTGACAACAAGTCCCCACACTTTCCATACATATCAATCAAAGCAGATCCAATATAAGTGTTCAATTCCATCCCCTTCTCCATGACATACTTTTCAATCCACCTTCCCAAATTCAAATCCCCTAAGTCCCCACATGCCCCAAGCACGCTTACCAGCGACATTTCACCGGGCTTCAAACCTTTCTCCCTCATCTCCTCAAACAATTCCACTGCCTCTTTAGCAAACCCCATCCTGGAATAGCCTGAGATCATCGAGTTCCATGACACCAAATCCCTGTCATCCATTTCATCGAATAGTTTGCGTGCAAAACCTAGCTGAGCACACCGTGAATACATGGTGATCAGTGAGTGTACCACGTGAAAATCTGCGCACAGCCCATTTCTCACTACCTCGGAATGCGCCAATCTACCCATTTTCAAGGCCGTTAGATTCCCGCAAGATATGAACACAAAAGGGTACGTGAAATTGTCTGGTTTTACACCTAAAAATTTCATCTTGCCATAATATTCCAATGCAAGATTGAATTTTTGCCATGTGGTGGTGAGGCCCCTGATCATGATATTGAAAGCGTAGTCATTGACATTAGGTATTTGAGAGAAGAAAAGAGTAGAGTACTCAAAGTCTTTCAGGAGAATGAGTTTAGAAAGCAAGAAATTGGGTTTGTGAATGGAGTGAATGAGCATTTGGGCATGTATTTGTTGGACTGTTTGGGTGGATTTGCATTTTCTCAGGAGGAACAAAAGTTGATCTATGAGGGTTTGGTGGCGGACGTGCTGGTGGTCGTGATACTTACAAACGGCGATTTTAATGGTTAGATGGCGGGAAAATTGGTGTACGAAAATCTTGGTTCTAAGAACCACCATTTGGTCCCTAACTCGAGGATTTTGAAGCATCTTATACCCACATCTCTAATAAATTGAGCATAAATTGACAATTTGAACCTGCACTTTATCTATAAATTGCTAGCCATAAAATGCAGCAAAAACGCTGTAGTCAACCACAGATTCATCTTCTCCATTTCACTTATATGAGATATTATATATTCCTTACTGAAAACTGATAAAAAAAAAAAAATTGACAAAGAATGGGGGGAGAACGCGTAAGTGCCAGTAAGAGATCAAAAAGGGTTCAACTCCCAGTTCCAATAACAATACATGAATATTCCAACATAACAAGGTTGCAGAAAATGAGGACAAAAGTCACTATCCAACTATCCAAGGTGAATATCCTTGAGAATTACTGAGTCCCACGAGTACGAGAAGCAACACAGTATAAAACCAACTGTATGAAAATTTATTACTCCTACTTGCCAAAAATTGCAGTTTTTTTCTTGGTAGAGAGTGATAATCAAAACAAACAGGATGTTCAGGTCTCCACTCCATCATCAACAAAATCGTGATCATAAGTCTCATACGAATAATCTTCATCTAGATCCTCCATTGTTTTGCCATATATGAATTGTTTCGTTCCCATTGTGGTGAAAGGCATTAAACCAAAAGCACGAGCAGTCTTGATTTCACGAGCAACCTTCCTCTGGGCCTTAGCACTGATTCCAGTCTATTAAAAGGGAAAAAAGATTACAAAAAGAATCAGTTCTATTCGACTTATAAGTAAATTCTTTAGGTTAACTGAGTTATTTTACCTTGCTCCTTTTGATGATGATGCCAGCCTCGGTGATGAAGTTTGCAAGAAATCTGACATTCTGACCAGAAACTTTGCAGAGTCAGTTACGCGAAAGCAGATTTTTATGTTAGAGAAGATAAATAACCGGCAAAAATTAGGTATCTTGTCAAAAGGTTGTGGCATGAAACTTCACCCAGATAATAACACGAGGTAAAGATTCAAAAGATACATATGGACGGTTTTAAGCCGCAACTGTAATCCAAGAAACTTTATAACATAAGTGAAATCATAACTTCATGATCAACTTTGCTAGCTGTGAAAAAGAAACTTTTCGAGCGCTCATCGATCAATTTAAAACGGAATCAAAGACAAAAGTAACATGTACCATGTAAGAAAACTTGGGTTAGAATGGAATGTCTATGGAACCAAAGACAAAGTAACATATTACCACACCGGAAAATTTGAGGTGGAAAGAAATGTAAATGGCCATGGTCAGACGAACAGGATTTATTTGAAAAAATTAGACAGTCTGCCCATGGATCTCGGCCACTAAATTAGGCTGTAGATGATTTCAATTTGAATATGAGTAATCAAAACTATAAGCACCTTTAACATAGTAAAAAAACTTTCAATATCGATCCAAATAAACACATGCACCCAAAACTATATGGATCCTCGCTAAGATGACAACAATAAACCAGTAATTAAAAGATTGCAACTTCCAATCCCTTAGTGGCACTATTTCAATACACCAGCAATCTTTTATAAATTCAAGAGTATTGAGGTTAAGTATCGTGTGATAGTTAAATCACAACCAATAATGAACAAATGCAACATATTGAAGCAAAAATCAAATGCAGCAACAATCTTTATCAGCGGGATACATAGGATTAAATATGTAAGTTATCATTCAGAATCTTAGAAGTATCTGTCTTCCTCAACATCATTTCTTAAACTTAAACTCCACTCCACCTCCCCCAACGGTACTTAAATCTTTGTCCACTACTCCGTTTAGCACATTGTTAGCTTCTAAGAACTCCCAAACATGCTCCAAGATTTAAAGCAACTATCACACGCCATGTTATTTTTTATTAATCCATCCCTCTTCTGAAAAACACATCACTCTTATAAACAGGAGTTTCTTAGAAAACACCACCCCAACCCCACAAAACAGAAAAGAAAAACTGAAAAACTCAAATTTCAGATCAGCCATCAATCTAGAGGCAATTGTTACACACATACAGAAATACAAATTCCCAACAAAAATTAGACTAATGGGCAACATTCAAAATTCCGCACCCTGAAATCAGCTTTACGTAAAACTTCCTCTGATGTCGTTTCAAACTCATTCCTTTTGTAGGGCTTGCGAATTCCAGGCTTCCTCATGTCAAGATCCTGAATAGATGAATGGAAAGCATAGAGGTAAAAATGAGATCACTAAATGAGATAACACAATAGGTTAAGAAACAAAATCATATCAAGAGGCTGAATCATATTATGTTAAACAACATTAGCCTCATTGTCTGTTGCCTAAGAAAATGTTGAACTCAACTCAAAATCAAAAGTTAAAAAATGTTAATGTAAGAGAAAAAACACATTAGGACAGGACAAACATCTGTAGTAATTACACAATGTTCACAGTCAGTAACACTCGACATAGTCAACAGAAAATGGGTTAGATTCTGCCAACAGTACAGTGAATTTTTCCCTTCAAATTGGAGTTATCATATAGAAAACACATTTTGTTAAGACGATAAAATATGAATTTCTTCAGACAAACTTTAAGAAGCTTAATTATCAGTACAGGAAAAAAAAAAAACTATATGGTGCGTGTAATTGGCAAACAACGATTCATTATAGCGAGTTCACTAAATGCCTCAACCCTGGGATACAGAAAATTAGGTTCCCCAAAGAGTTTTAATCAACATTTTCTGCCGATGTAATGTATTTAGAAAAATCAAATTGATACTTTACCAGTTCCCTTAAATTCTTAGCACCTTTTTTGAATCAGAACTTTAAGGGAAGATAATATAAATCCCATTTCAAGGTTCATACCTTGACATCATAAGTGTTCCCAGTCCAGAAATTCATATCTGGTCTGTAAGCATAATCTTCTCTACTCATTTCATCAGGATCAAAATCGAAGTACGTGGCTGCTTTCTTCAATTTTTCATCCATTCCATCAGACAACGTATTGAAACTCTCATCTAGACCATCCAAGAAATTAGATCTGTTTCCAACATTGAATTTAGATCCGAAACCGGATAGGTCATGCGCCTTCTCAGCTTTATCAAGCTTTTGATAAAAGGAACTCGAACTTGAACCTCTTCTGGAAGCATCACCAAAAATCCGGTGCTCGAATTCTTCAGAAGACTCATTTGAGTTAGAATTCTTCTTATCATCAGTACCTGTATAAATGCAGGACCAGACCTCAGAGCCAACATTTTCAGATGCAAATTACAATAAAGATTTCACATATCTTTCTGTACGATCTACGGTGAAAATAAATGAGACCTAAAACAAATATGACAATCTTTAAACATTACTTCAAAGTCTCCCTTTCCGTGTCAAACCTCACTAATATTTCCTCAAATCTTGTTCGAAAAACAGGAACACGAGTTCCTTGCACCAACCAAAACCTTTGTAAACCATTTTGAGCAACATATTAATTGATCATTCACAGTAACTTTCTACTTCACCAGAATCCAAAAATAGTTTATGTGAATTTAATTGAGTAAATAAACACAAATTTATTGACAATGGAGAAAACCATTAAATCAGCTTCATATTCGCGAAATAACTTCACCAATCAAATCAAAATTTAAAAAAAGCTCGAATGGAAGAAATAATTACCTGAAAATGGGCTGGCAGAAAAAGCCCGAACTGCTTGAGGCCTTTGAAATTGGCGAGAGAACCCGCTATTTGCAGACAACAGTACACTTCGAATGAGTTTCATCTCACCTATTAACTAATCATCAAACAACATATCACATTAAAGAATTCTTTTTTTTCTAAAGATATAATAACTGCAGTTTCGAAATGAAAGAAATAATAGTGGAATAAAAACGAAAATTAGAAAGAACTGAACACCTTGAAACGACGAGTGAAAGAAAAACAGAGGGTGCAAGAGTCTAGAGGAGAGGGGAGGGAAGTTGGGGGTTGATTTTGTTGGTCAGGGGGTTTTGGACCTTATAACTTTTAAGCGGGTTCATTCAGGCCCGTAAATGGTTTTTTTATTTTTATTGTGTCAATTTACTCCCGTACACCTTTTCTTTCTGGAAATTGCATATATACCCTCTTGTTAGAATTTTCATATTTGTACTTTTCTTCATCCCATTTAGGCAAAATTTGTCGGGCTGAGCCGATTTGCGAGCCAAAATTGTGGCTCAGGTGTGGCATGAACAAAAACAGCTCGTGCTTTTTTGGCATGAGTCGAGCTGAGCCAACGCTCGATTGAAAAATCAAGGCTTGGCTTGGGCTTATCGAGTTGGTTCAATTTAATAATTAAATTTATATAAAAAAAAATTATAGTGATAGTTGTCTGCCTTACTGTCGGTGACATGAAGTAGGTCGCTGCCAGTCAACCGCATCTTACAGCTACCAGGCAATCATCTATGACACACAGACCATTTTGATATGCCACGAGGGCGATTGAGGTAGCTCGGACTCGGACCATAGCCCAAAAAGGAGGCTCAACTTGCGCTGAGCTGACGAGTCGGATTAACATTTCTAGTCTATGTCAGCAAACTATTTTTTTCTCTCTCTATAACTTAAACTAAACTATAAGGTCTTCTCCTCCAATTTCCTAATTGATTTCCTTTGTCTCCATTTTTTCTATAACTGTCCACTTAATTAAATCATGGTATGAACAGAAAGTAAATCAATTAATGTTGAGCTGCAAATAAAAATGCAGTCAACGAGATTCAAGATGAAAGCTAGTTCGAGTTCAAATAGTAGGAAGACGACAAAATTGAAAAAATAAGTAAATGAAGATAATAAGATACCAATGAAGCTATATGTCTACTGAATGAATGAAGATATTAATTAAACGGAGAATTAGAGCCAAAGATGACCTCTTGAAAGAAAAAATTGGCATCTAGGACTGTACAACGGGCATTTAAATAAAATTCTTAAAAACAAAATATAAAATTCTAAAATGTAAAAAATTAATATATTCTAAAAAATAAAATCTAGAACTTCTGTAAAATTTAAATTCTAAAAAATAAAAATTCTGAAAAATAAAAATTCTAGAAAAATATTGTTAAAAAAATTAAATAAAATAGTTCACGCTCTTAAATAACTATTTACATAAAAATTCAAAAAAATAAAATAAACACAAATAAAATTTCTCATTCCACGTCATTGATTTTTATTTTTTATTTCTCATGTTTTGGAAACTCAATTTTATTTGTTTTTCATTAATATAACAAGATTCACCTACTTAGAATGCATATATTAATTGATAATATATTAACTTTTTTTTTTTTTTACTGAAAACAAATTCTTAAAATTCAAACAAAATGTTTTTCCTAGTTTTAAGAAACAACCTTTCAGAATGACAAACTAAACACGTTTCTAGTAATTTTAAATCCCACCCTCATAACATAAAATTGAAAATAAACTCAAATTTAAAACTGAAATTCTAATACTATGATCATTTGTGTGCGCATTTCTGGAATTGGGCTGCTAGTTCATTGATAATGATTGTTGCTGGTGGGACAAACGGTCTATTTATATTAGGACCCAATTTTCGTATTGGCGATAAGGTCATTGCCATTGGTGATGGGGAAAATGACGTTGAGTTGCTCTGAGTAACGGATCAGAGAAGGCTAAAGCAGTAGCGAATGTCATTGGCATTAGCAATGATGAAGAGGGTTTTGCTGATGCCGTCTATAGGTATGCGTTTTGAGGATTTCTTTTGGGTATTAAACTTGAAACTTATTTCACTTTCTTAGGGAATATTTTTTGAGGTGCAATTGGAAAAAGAAAAGGAATATTACTGTCATAATATTGTTAAGAATTTTAATTCTATGCAAAAAATTATGTTTTAATTCCATAACTGCTGCCCTGCATGGAAAGCTTCTACCAGCATCAGTTCCTACCCCAAGTGAAGCCAGTGCTTTTCGGTATTCCCCCTTAGCAATCCCATCTTCCAGCCTCGGCTAATGTATTGGATAATGGAACATATGCCCCAGGCTAACTCTTAGCATTTACATTTACATTTATATTGAACAGCTCGTTGGCAGCTATGTTTGCTAGCTCCACATCACCGTGCAGTCTACAAGAACTAACAAAGCTGCCCAAACGTCACACACAGGCTTTTCAAGCATTTGCTTTATTCATTCACGAGCTTGATTCGAACTTCTTGCACGTCCTAAGAGATCGAACCTACGAGCATAATGCTCATCTGGACTTTCATAAGAAAAACAGTTTTTCTAAGCAAATCAAAAGATTCTTCAACAAGACCATGTTTTATATACCCGGAAGTCATGTAGTTTTGCCCCCACAAGTTACTCGAGGTAATTCATCTAACAGCTGGAGGGCATAGGACAAGCAAGAAGGTTTGATGTAAAAGATAAGGAGCTTCATGGAAGTATTAACACGGCGTTTGAACCCAGTTTTAAGGGTGTAGGAATGGATTTTTGGCCATGGGAAGAATGGTCAGAGTTGATGCAACGGTGTAGAGCCAATGCAAGAGAAAATACAGTAAATTTTCCTTAAAACTCTGCATCATGGTTTACATGAGCATGATTGGTTCTTATACAAGAAATTTGAGAGTTATTATCCTTAATGCACGTTTGGGCCATTAACATGGAGTGGATGCTAAGTACTTTCCCACAGTTATGCATTAGGTGCAATGATGAGGAGCCTGGACGATAAATATGACCAGCAAAAGATGATAGTCAAATCTCATCAAAATTGAGAATGTCATGTCAAAATACAGATTATGGCGTGCAACAAAGTAGTACAAGCTGCGAGTACATCACAAGATCCAACAACTTAAGACGATCTATCGTAATGTGCATTTCTCCTAGCACATTCCAGGATGGTTTTGTCTGCCGTGATGAAGTATGCTGCAATTGATGCTATAGAACAGGAAGAAAAGCATGTCAGTATTCTTAGACTTGGACATGTATAACAAAATGGACACTGCTTGTTACTGAACTGGCATCTCACCCAAAAGAATCACTTAGAGGTTAAAACTTATAAAAAAATATATATAGGGTGCATTTAAAGGTGTAAAACTGGCTAGATGGGTCGTTGGGGCAGAGGCCCAGCAGAGTCTGCTCATTAAAAGAGGCACAACATGCCCCCGCATCGGGCCAGACAGGCCCAACATATTTTTTTCTTTTTTTAGTTAATTTTCTAATGTAAAAATAGAAATAGCCTGCATGGCTGTGTCATTGGATGGTCGTTCCACACTAGGCATGCCAAACAAGAGCCGCGCACTGGTCCACCTTTACGCCTCAAGGCACGCTTACAGTAAAATTTTCTATGCTAAAGAGTCTAAACAGAGTCGGTGATCAATAACCAAATTAGGCACACAAATTCATCCTAAATATATTAAAAACATGAAGCAACAAAAAATTTCAGGTACTCTAGCGTTATATATTGAGGAGAGGGGAGATGCCAAACAGCCCTCTATAGAGTAACGTGATTTGCTTGACAACAAATATTATCCCAAGACCCCTTACCTCCCTTTTCCCCAAAAATAAATAAATAAAAAAGAAGTTTTTGATATAACCAAACAACGTAACTTAAAGCAAGTAGGATTAGAAGCTGTGCATGAGTCTTTGAAAAATGGATTATTACAGGGAGACCAGTCTACCACTGCAAAATCTGTACCTTATATTTTTATACTTGTGCTAGTTCTTCCATGTTTTCACATACTCAGATTTTTCAGTTTAATCTTCAATTCAAGAAAACACGAGAAAAACATAATTTATTTGAGAAATTTCAGCAATTAGTTATAGGCTTCCAATGCTTAAATCTGCTAATAATATTACATAAAAGGAAAGAGCAGTTGAAAACACCAAGAAATTTCCTACGCCATCTGACTTATGAGAAACCTAACAAAAATGACTTCTAGTATATTTGAATACAATTCAACAATTAATGACAACGAAGGAATTCTTCAACAGTCAAAATATTTCATATATTATGTGTTATTTAATACAAATCAAATTCTTACTCACCGGCAGAGATAATGAGTGCCTGGGCAGTATAATTGAGATTTGCCTTTGCCCAAGGTACCGTTCGACAGACAATCAACTGCAAATTTTGTCAGGGGAATTTATTGATTATATATATATATGGAAAAGGCTGAGTCATTTGTCAATGAAGAAAGGAAAGGCAAGTAGCATTAGTTAGTCTTACTCCCAAAAACAAAAAAGAAAACAAAATTCATAATAGAGCCCATCTGAAATTGTAAAAAGTACGATGCAATTTACTTGAGTGATTGCCGAGATTTTATGGTACAATCCAACATGAGAAAATCATCGAGAACAAAGGCTTTGTGCTAGAATCAAAGCATACACATCTTGTACACATTTCATCAGTTGAGCATGTTTGGCCTAGCTTAAATAGCTTCATTATAAGTAAATAAGTTTTACAATAATTTCTTACTTAAATGTAAGAAACTAGTAAATTATCCAACATGCTTTAATACAAAATGTAAATTTATCTTCGACTGTTTTTTAAGCCTAGCAAACGTACTCTTTGGTAGTGAATGTTAACTGACATTCACTTATTGTCCTGAAGTCTTATCTCCCGATAAAATTTCTCTAGATTAATGGTTGACCAGTTAAGAATTGAGAACATATTGACATGTTATGGGAAAATTTAATCCAGAATCATTATTCATGGTTAGAAGTTAGAACCAGAAATAAGGAAAAGCAAATAAGGAAACGAGAGAGAGTGTGTGTAAGCTTTTCTCCTGCATGGAGCATTATGCAGAAACCCACTTTTTTATTTTTCCCACAAAACTCTTAAAGGAACTTTTTAAGTAATACTTTTTCATAGTATTTGCAATAAACAATTAAGATGCTCAGAACCAAATTGCAAGGAATATAGTTCCAGAAAGGCGGGCTATGTATAGACTCGTTTAACATGCAGAACACACCTCCATCACCAAAATAAAAGGATCATATTGACAAATCATCCGATTTTACCAACTCTCGTGCGCCTAAGCAAACACTTTGTAAGGCAGACACAAGTGCATCAGGGTGTGTGCATCTGAGTGTTGTAATGCTCTAAGATAGGCCTTGTTGGTTACTCTATTATAGAGTCAGTTGTGTCTAACTGAGCATGTTTGGCTAAGCTTATGGAAAAGTAAAACTTAACTTTTAGTTTCAAAATATGTTTAGATACATTACTTTTTCTCAATTTTAAGTAAAAAAAAAAAGTTACTTATTGGAGAGTAACTCTAATTTTACAACAAAATTTGGTAACTTATGTAGTTCAAGTTTAACCAAAAAGAATTATTCATTTTAAAACTCACTTGTGTACTTATAAGTAAACATTTTAAGCTTAGACAAACATGCTCTTAGTTCAACCAACTGCATGAAACATCGTGCAACATTCAGTATACGAAGAACAAAATTTGAATTAAATCTATGATTGTCATCTCATCTCACGCTTATAGGATATTCTAGTTTTCCGTCTGGTTCTTACTTGTATGTAGCTCCAAGTTAATGGATCAAAGAATCCAAACATCTCATCAACGGTAGCACAATGCTACGGTCAGAATATGCATCTAAAAATCTCGAACCATAATCCAGAAACTAAACACAATCAAACATTTAACAAATAAAATGAAGGGAAATTGCATACAGTAGGCACAGCACTGGCTACACTTGCAGTTGCAGCAGCTTTTACTCCGGCACGCACCCCTTCTGCAATTCAAATAAAGTTTGAGCTACATTCTAGTATCAGTTGATTCTATAATTTCTTTCAAAACCAACTTTAATTATTCGCAAAACAAATCCCTTCAAGAAATTTAACAATACGTATTGTACATAACACAATATTTCGTAAAGAAAAATTAATTAAAAAGTGAAACCCTAATTTATCAAATTAAAAATCGTGCAATGTATCAATGAAATAGAAATAATTCATTTTTGTCTCTTTAATCAATTTTCTCAAGAACCTATGTCAGAAATGCAATAAAAAATTATAAAACGAGAGAGATCCAAATTTATTGAACCAAACCACTGTGCAACACATCAATTCAGTAGAAAGGAAATCTTTTTTTTTCCTCATTTTAATCAATTTTCTTAAGAAACCATGTGGGAAATACAATAAAAAATAAAATTACAAAAAAGTAAAGAAGACCCGAAATTTTTTGGAACCTTGAGTGCATTGCTTTGACCGGAGAATTTTCTCATCTTCGATTGGGGATGCGATCAACAAAGATTTGTTGCGATTTGCCCATGCGTCCCTCAATTCTGACGGGATTCCCATTTTCCACTGTTTTGATTATAGAATTCTTTTTATTGTTTCTTGATATATTGCGTTGTTGCCTTGTTAGTGGTGAATTGAAGGAGAAACTGAGTTCAAATTGAGTTTGTGTTGCCACAAGCGACGAGGCACTAATTGGTGGGATCAGATTAATTTAGCCCACTTGGATAATAATTTAGAAATTTAACCAAAATCAAATATTAACTTCAATCAAACATCCATAACTATTATTCTAAATTTAGAAATTTAACCAAAATCAAATATTAACTTCAATCAAACATCCATAACTATTACTTTTATTATCATCTATATTTCACGAGTTTCACTATTATTCCTATTATTATTCTTTTTACAAAACATTTATGAATTTGCCAAACGGAGACTTGGTCAAATTGATCAACCATGTTCAAAACATTTTACTTCTCTTTATCCCATAGAAATTTTCATCTTGTTCATCACATTGACTTATGTAGTATATTCACAACCCAATGTTTGCAACACAACTGATGATATTAAATTTCAATTAACCTACTTGTACAGATTATTTTGTACAAGTAGATTGATGCATGCATCTTCAACGTCTGTGTGTGTGTGCAGAATTTCTGTACATGTAACATAGTTGATTAAATTTTGCATCAATCTTGCATGCTAATCGTCTCATCTTTCCACCAAACATCTTTATCTTTAGAGTATATGTACCATTAACTCCAAATTTCTCATTATTAACCATTATATCATCACGAGCCACTTGATTTATAATCCTAGAACACATATAGTAAGAACATCCATAATTAAAATCTAAAAATTACTTAGAAAATCATAATTTGCAACACAAATCAAAACCACGGTCACACTCGATATCATTACCATTCACAATCATAAAATTTAAGGCCTCTCGAGACTTAATTTTTTTTTTTTTTTGGCGTCAAGATGTTAACCAATTCCTCATAGTTTCCAGTCCCCATGGAAACTCCCTTTTGGTATTTTTAGTCCAGGTTGACCCCTAAGTCGATGCTTCTAGGTCTTATATAGATGTTTAACGTCTTAAGTACTCAAATCATGCAGATTTTAACACAAATATAATTGTACATGGTAAATATCGTGCTTTCAAACACACGTAGGTCTATATCTACGTGATTAATTTGTTACTATGCAACGTCAATTGCATGCTACTTTGTGTTTACTCAATTACTACTTGACTTCAATTACTGGATAGCGTGTGATGTTGGATACATGCAATGTTGAATCTGTTAATGGAACAATCTTTTCTGTACCAGGATAAGAATGCATCAACCGAGTCGTCATCATATGAAGCCTACGCGAAGTATACCTCTGCGGTAGTTCACGCGTATCATATATGATCAAGGGTGCTTCTGTTTATCAGGCTATCAGCGCAACCAACAATTGGATCAATGGGAAACTAGATAAATAAGAGAGTTATGAAATACTACTACATTGCATGCAATATTTCAGCTTAGCAAGAATTTGAGAATGCCTAAAGAAAGGGAAAACAGGGTTCGATTTTCAAGGGGCAGAAGTAAATAACACGTAAGAAACCAGTGAACGAGCATGCCTACAGACCCTGTTCTGTTAGATAATCACCAAGCCTCTCGACAATTATATTGCATTGGCCGGGAGTCATAGGCTCGTCGTATATTCCAATGAGCAATGC
>CAIGRP010103700.1:0-26650 GCA_903798385.1 Fraxinus cuspidata | reverse complement strand
ACCTCTCTAAGATCAAAGAGGCAACAATGGTCCATAAAGTCAACTATTTAGGAAGAGAACCCCGTCAACATCGATTACTTCATAGTATTCAACTTTGAAATGCATACACATTTTCAGCTAAAAATCTAACAGATTTTTAGTTTTTATTCAAATGTTTCGTGATGGAAAGACAATCAAAGCTGAAGCAGCCATAAAACTTTCCTGTATTGCCTCTTACATCTTAGAGAAGTCGGCAGATAACCTTGTCGTTATCCCCGAAATAAAAGACTATTCTTTTTTCTATGGTTGATAATACTAGAGAGAACAAATTTGAAGGGGTAAGAGTACAGAAAGAAAAGGACTAAAAAAATATAAAGATTGGTCAGTTACTTGATTGGTCATTGAACTTCGTGTAAAGTTTCCAGGGGATCACTGAACTTCAAAAGGTTCCCATTAGTCACTGAACTTTACAATGGTTTTCCCATTAGTCATTGAGTGATCGATGCGATTACATTTTATAAAGTTCAGTGACTAACGATGAAGCTTTTGAACTTTTCAGTGATGAATAAGATTACATTTGTAAAGTTTAGTGACTAATGGAGAAACTTTTGAAATTAAGTGACCTCTTAAAAATCTTACATAAAGTTCGTTGATCAATCACGTAACTAACCTGGTAAAGTACATTAGAATTCATTAGTGACCGAAGAATAAAATTTTCATATTTCTATCTAATTTTTAAATGATCTCCACATCATGTATGCTTTAAATTTTTGGACAAGGCCAATGGGGTTTGACGGTCCTATAAGTACTTTGTCGTAGAACTTGAAATCACATCAATAGAAGACATGTAGAAATAGTCGTGATGTTTTAGTAGTTGTTCTATGTTTACCCAATAACAAGTTTTTGCACACAATAGGTTTCCAAGTTGTGTGCTTAAATGATCAAATTAAATTATGAAATTTTAATTTATAAAACTTATATAAGTATTTGTCTTTAGCAGAATTTTCAAAGAAATCCGAGTTCGTTTGGCCAGTCAACTAAATGTTGACTTAATGCAGCATGTTAGATGGTCGAAATAGGAAATGTGTTGATCCCAAAAAATGTGACAACAGATGCCGGGACCACTCACGCCAAGTCAAGCACTATTCCGACGCGTTCCTACCGGAGTAAAGGTGCTAGCAAGGAGGAAATGGACGCAAGGGGTACTTTGAGGCGAGAGACTAAAATGTTCAAGCTCAGGCGGGTGAAAAAAGGCGATCGCGCTAACAACAATCACCGGACGAAAACCAAACTAATCTATGTAGTAACAAACAGGAATATGTGGAAGGATAGATGAAATGCATGTATAAGTTGCTGTCTTGTATGTTGAGATTTGTAGTTTGTAGACATGTAAAGAAGATAGAAAATAAACAAAGTGTTTTTGTATATTTCACTCAAGAGTTCAAGTGTATTTCGAGTTTCAATTGTCAATTTTTTTCAACCACCCACTAAACCCCTTTTCAATTACAAAGAGAACATAATTGAGGCTTCACATCATTGTCTATTCATATAATTAATATATTGATAAGTGGTCAACCATCCTATACAATAGGCTGACACACCGACAAACTTTATGACAAGTGTTACATCAATCACTTATAAGAGATCTTCAAATCTATTACAAGAGACAACGTCGACTTCATGAGATTCGGACGAGTTTGAGAGCCTCGAAGAGATCATGGAGGTGGTTCTCTAAGTGGAGGCTTCGGCTCCTTTCTTTGCTTTCTTAGACAGTGTTTTAGCCTAAGTCCTTGAGGCAGTACCTCGTATGGACTTCAGTTTTGCAGTACAAGAACTTCGGTTTTGTTTTATTTCTTCATATTTTGACCTCATCGGTTTTAGTTTGACTTTCTACTTACGTGGCTTGCTACGTGACGCTTTTACTTTGAGCTTCAAAGGTGAGGCATAACAATAGTCTCCCAAGTCTAGGCATAGTTATTTTTGTAATGCATGGACATGAATGTAAAATAAAAATTTTGTAGGGGATAGTGTTTTTTACACCACAACAATAGTTCCCCAAGTCTAAGTATAATCATTCATGTTATGATTATAATTTAAAATATACCTGACTTGTACAGACCCTCTGTGGGTGTCATCCAAAGTGGTTTACTTGGTAATATTTCACCTTTTGGAACAATTCTAGGAAGGATTACTGAAGTAGACTAATTTCGAAGTTGTATATTCCGAAGTGCATTTACATATCTGATGCACTAGCTGAACTGGTTGAAGTAAAGAGGGTCAGACCGTCATAGGGCCTCATAGTTGATAATTACGAGGCGCTTCATTTTGATAAATTATAGAAACACAAGGTATCCTTAATTATGGTGCCCAAATGATTTGCTGTCGGGGCATGTTTCCAAGAAAAGACAGTTGAGGTAGTTCAATTTCCTATACACGCAACCCTCGCCACATTTAATGTGCAATAATGGCATCATCCACGTACCTTGAGAACTTTAGGTACATGAAGGCACGTGGGTCAAACATTTTAATTTGGGTCGTAGAAGATGAAGAGGCGACATGTTGAGTGGCTTAGATTTAAACTTTCAAATGGATGGTCAGATGACCCGGACCAAGATCCAACGGCTGGGATTAAGGGGGCCTGCCTATAAAAGACACAAACCATTGAGAAATTCTCTTTACTTTTGTACGAATCTTTACATCATTCCTTCTCAATTTTTACAAAAATTTTAAGTTTTTCTAAGAACTTTTCGAGTTTTTCGTACTAAAATTCTTCTAAGTGTTCTTCTTCTTCTTCTTCTTCTTCTTCTTCTTCGAGTTTTTCCTTTCTTCTTGTTGCTTTCGTGAATTTTGGTGTTCTTACTTCACCATCTTAAGAAACTCGTAAGTACTGTAATTTTTTAACTTGTAAAAGTTTTGAACTAGCTTGTAAATCAATGGCCTCTTCAACATCTACTAGGGAACACGTAGACCTTAGTGAGATATCTAGTGAAATGGGAGTACAAGTAACCAACACAGCTGACCTCGTCAGAGCCATTGAGTCTAGACTAGGTGCCTCAATTTTTGGGGGGTAGGAGAGATGATGATATAGCCTAGGGGCAGCCAAAATCCCTTTTTCCTTGGATCCTACCTACATCACAAACCTTAGGGATAAATATAGAATTCCTTACGACATCTAACTTCTCTTCCCTTCAGCTAATGAGCGAGCCTGCTATCCCATGTAGGGGTGCGAAGCTATTAACGAGTTTCTGTTGAAGGTTGGGCTTCGTCTACCAATCCACCCATTTTTTTGAGCTGTCCTCAGGCTATACGTGCTAGCCCCTACCCAGGTCGTTCCTAATGCTTGGGCTAAATTGGTAGGTTCTTACTTCCTCGGAAGGAAGGAGACTTCCTTGGGCAAGGACATGCCCTTGCATGTATTTCCAATCGTTTTTCATCCACGATCCTTAGGAATTGGGTACTCTAGGGGGTGGTATTTTCTATTTCATTGGGGGTCGCACTCCTTCTTTGTCCTAACTTGCCCTCCTCCATCAAAGGATGGAAGGAGAGTTGGTTCTGGGTCAGGGGGAGGTGGCAAGAGTGTGAGGGTAACATTGTCCCACACGTCAAAGTCTCGACCTCGTACTCTGACGCTCATGAGTTCGATCGTTTGATTAAGTCTAGCCGCTTCTTTGAAGAATTTTGTTTGATGGCTAGGAGGAGTAAGATGTTCTTACACTTAGAAAATTTCTCATGTTTTTGTAGAGTTTTCGCTGACCTTGTTCCTTTTATTCTTATAGAAAACTTCGAGAAGATGAGGCACCCAACTCCTAACATGGTGATGATTCTCGCCACCACCTCCACTTCGGGCAAAAAGGTCCTGAAGCTTTCATCTGCTGGAGAAAAGTAGATGAGAGATAAAATCAAGAAGGTTAGTAAGGATGCTGCCCCACAAGAAGATGGTCGATTCCCTATGTCGGATAGGAGGAAGAAAATTGTTGAAGAGGAACCCAAGAAGAGGTTCAGGATCCCCACCAGCGCGGTGGGTAGTTCGACTGATGTCCTTCCCCTCGTTTCGAGGTCCCAATGGGGGAGAAGTTGTTGGGCAGCTCGATTGCTATAGCCTTTGGAGGACAAAAGAGGCCCAATGTCGTGGAGCCCTAGAGGCCAAAACCTGCCAAGAAGACGAGGACTTCCAGTTACTCCACCACTACTAAGCTAACCAAGCAAAAACTTGCGTTGAAAAATGGACTAAAGAATTGGTGCCAGAGGCCCTCAACCTTCTCCATCTAGAGGTTTAGACTGCTATTGCTATATATCATAAATACTGGATGTAGAGGTGGTAAAACTATGTGGAGACAAGTGACGCCGTTGACGTCTTTGCTACCATGGTGAGCTAGGCTGGGAGGACGTTTGGCATGGCCATAGAGGCTGAAGCCCTCTCTAAAAACCTTCAAAGTAAAAATCGTGGGTTCATGAATAAAGTCTGTCAGGCTGATGAGGCTGCCAGCAAGGTCAAGCCAGAGGTGGAGGCCTTGAAGAAGAAGTACAAAAAAGAGTAAATGAAGCTCGCTTCTACCTTAGCAGAAATTGAAACATTGAAGAAAGAGGTCCATCTATCCCAAAGCGAGGTGACCTCCTTAACGAAGCGAGTAAAGACATCTGATGCCCACCAGAAGCTGGCAGCTGAGGCCTTGGAGAAGGCCAATAAGGAAAATGCAGCTCTTAAGGACCAGTTGGGGGCCTGAACCTAAAAGTATCTGGTCTGACTGAAGAAGTGAAAATTGCCAGACGAGATGCTGAACTTGCCAGCAGTAATGCTGAGAAGAGGTTCCCCGCCAACTTCCACTTAACTGATGCATATAAGAGTTTCGCTAAGTACTGGCAAAATTATGCGTATACTAACATGATGGAGTGGCTTGAGGTCAACATTCAGGGCATCGACATTTCATAGCTGAGATTAGTCTTCTTAGGGAAGGAGATGAGGAGGATCCTGAGCCTAATCCTCAAACTCCAACCGAGGGAGACCAGGTCATTGAGCTTGAAAATGATGCAGCTGAAGAGGCTGCTACTGAAGAAGTGGCTCCCAATGCCATAATACCATTTGTGGCTCCTCCATCCCCACCCACTTAGGATGTAGTTCTCCATTTGTATCTTTCTTATTATTTTTGTTTTAAGTGTAATGGCTTCGGCCAACCTTTTGTAAATACTCTTCAATGAATGAATTTCTTCTTTTCTTTAGTACTTATGTTTATTTACTTTCTGCATCGTTACTACTTTTGTTCAATTCTCATGTTCTTGCCAATATAAATTTGAACCACTAATACTTCAACAATTACATCTAAATTTAAGTAACATCAACTTCATAATAATATCAGACGTATAACAACTTTCCAAGCTTAACAACATCAAACTAGTAGCAAGGTCGAACTTATACAACATGAACCTCAACAATAATAAGACTTGCAAAATTTTTACAAGTGTTAGCAAATCAGACATAACAACATCATACTTGTGCAACATAAACCTTAGCAACAATCAAACTTGTAAAATTTCACAAGTGTTAGAAGGGTTTACATCTTAACAAGGTTTAGAACTTAATCACATCAGACTTAAACAATGAACTTAACTGAAGTTCTCTTAACTATTTCAGAATTTGTTTAACCAGATAATCAAACACATAATGATCAGACATGCATGTAAGGCTTAAGCAACACCAAACCTTTGAACATTGTACTTCAATTGTAACTTAAACATTGAAATTTTTGTCCAAGTGTTAGAAGGTCATGTACCTTTATAAATTTCTGAACTTATGTACATTGATGCACCTGAACTGAGGCTCTTTAGTATTTTAGTACTTCAGACATTAGCCTGACTTTGTAATTTATAATTTGCACAAGTATAGGCAGTTCGCTTTACCTTTCACTTTCCTTGGCATGGGTGGAGTGGTTAGCTCATGCTGAGGCTTCCTTCCTTAACAACTTTAGTTGTTAAGGGCATGTGCCATACTTTGCGAGTTCAGATGTGGTCCTTCTTGGGATCCAACTCCTCGTCGAAGTGCCCACGCGACCCTCCATAAGGATGGATCATCTATGAAGAGGCTTCCTCTATAAATCTTTTTCATTAGGAGACATTTTATGTTTTTCATGATCTTGCTTGGCTAAAATTTTAACTTACCTTTCGCAGTATGAGGTTGAGTGGTTCGCCCATGCTGAGGCATCTTTAACAATTTTATTGTTAAAGATATGTGCCCCACTGCACGAGTGCATATGTGGTCCTCTTTGGGATCCAGCTCCTAATCGAAGTACCTACACATCCCTTCATAGGGACGGATCGTCTATGAAGAAACTCCCTCTATAAGTCTTTTTCATTAGGAGGCATTTTATTTTCATTTTGCGAACTTTGTTTCCTTTATATATAGTTGTCCAGTTCCCCATGCCGAGGCTTCCTTAGCTTTAGCTGAGGGCATGTGCAACACTTTGCGAGTATGAAGTGGTCCCTGTGGGATCCAGCTCTTTGCCAAGGTGTTCATGCTTCCATGCATAGGGAATGCTCATCTAAGTAGAGGCATCCCCCAGGTTTTTAGCTACTTGGGATGTATTTTTAACTTATGAAGAATATAATAAAAGTCATTTCATTGAATTTCATACTGAATATATAAGATGTTTACATTATTGATAATACTTGCATAGATGTTCTACAATCCATGGATGAGGCTGTGCCTTTCTATCCATATTCTCAATTCTATGAGTACCAGGTCGTACCTATTCACTGATGCGAAAAGGCCCCTCCCAGTTGGGACCAAGGGTTCCTAAGCCATGCTCTTTAAAGGACAAAAACACTATTCGAAGTACCAATTCAGTCAAACAAAATGATTTCTTTTTCACTTTCAAATTGTAGTATCTTGTCATTTTCCTTTGATAAATGGCCAAATTTGCTTGAGAGTCGTCACTCCTTTCTTCAAGGAGGTCGAGCTCACATCTCCTCATTTCATCATTAGTTATTTCGTTGAAGTGTATTCGAAGAGAAAATGGCAGACCCATTTCAACTGGGCTCATAGCCTCGGCTCTGTCGGCCATAGAGAAGGGGGCCTCTCAAGTGAAAGTTCTGTTTATAATTCTAATAGCTCATAGTACTTGAGGTAGTTCATGCATCTAACTTTCTTTTCAGTGTATACTTGATTGTGTTGTTAACGGCCTCAACTTGCCCATTTTCTTGGGGATGACGTGGGAAGAAAAAAATGCTTCTTGATGCCCAGCTCCTTACACAAATTTCTAACCTTCTTATTATCAAACTGTCTACCATCATCTGATACAATTGAATGGGGAATTCCAAATCTACAAAATGATATTCTTCCAAATGAATTTGGAAGTGTTAGCCTCAGTGATTCTGGCAAGTGGTTCAGCCTCCAATTTGGTGAAGTAATCAATGGCGATAATCGCAAAGCTAGAGTTTCCTTTCCCTTTGGAAATAGGTCTTATAAGATCAATTCCTCATTTTGTAAATGGCCAAGGGCTGGACACAACATTCAACTCTTGAAAGGTTGCCTTTGAATAGTAGCGCACATTCCCTAACAAACTGTTGTGCATCCTTTTTCAAGGTAGGCCAGTAGTACCCCTGCCTCAATGCTTTCTGTATCAAGGACCATCCTTCAGTGTGGTTCCCACATACCCCCTTCATGAATTTTCCTAAGTACGTAGTTGGATTGCTCTCCTCCAATGCATTAAAGTAGAGGCAATAAGAAACCTCATTTGTAAAGCACGTCGTCCTAGAAGACGAAGTGGGCAACTCTCTTTCTGAGTTTCTGAGCCTCATCTTTTTCAGAGAGAAGGGTCCGATCTTTAAGGAAGGATATGATTGGCTTCATTCAAGGTGGAGTATCCTCAACCTACATTATAGCCTCGTTAGTGGCAGTAGAAGGCCTAGAAAGATGTTCTATAGGCAAAACTGTGAGTAGTTCGGAATCTTTGATGCTTGCTAATTTAGACAGTGTGTCGGCATGGACATTTTTAGAGCGTGGGATTTGCACCAGTTCGAACCGTTCAACGGAGGGGATGAAATCCATAACCAAATTCAAGTATGCAGCCATAGACTTATCTCTAGGTGAAAAATTACCATGGACTTGACTTACTACCAGCTAGGAGTCACTACTGATGACGAGCCTCTTTATTTGCATCTCTTTGGCTAACCATAGGTGAGCGAGGAGGGCCTCATATTTTGCTACATTATTGGTGGCTTTGAAACTGAACCTCATAGCATAAGTAAACTTATGTCCATCTGGACTGACTAAGAAAACCTTAGCTTCTGACCCCGTCTCTCTTGATGACCCATCAACTGAAAGGCTCCAAGTTGGAGGTTCAACATGTTCCATCTCTTCTTCCACTTATGGGATAGGAGTGAACTATGCCACAAAATCTGTTATGGTCTGGCCCTTGATGGCAGCCCTTAGCATGAAAACAATGTCAAACTCACTAAGTTCCACATCCCACTTCAGCAACCTCCCTGAGGCATCGGGCTTCTGTAGCACTTGATTAAGGGGGAAGTTCATCAACACATGTATACTATGAGCTTGAAAATATGGCCTCAATTTTCTTAAGGTCATCACCAAAGAAAGAGCTAGATTCTCCATGTCTGGATAGCGAGTCTCTGCTACCAAAAACGATTTGATAACGTAGTATACATGTAGATGGTGAACATTTTCTTCTCTTGTCAAAATCGAGCAAATAGTTTAGGGAGTCACTACTAAGTACAACTGTAAAGGTTCGTGGTCCTTAGGTTTAGAGAGGATGGGAGCCTGTCTCAAATGCTTCTTCAGCTCCTATAAGGCTACCTTACACTCATCAGTCCATTGAAACTTATTTCCTCCGGTGAGGATTTTAAAGAAAGGTAGACACTTGTCTGTTACCTTGGAGACAAAGTGGTTCAAGGCTACTACTCGTCTTGTAAGGCTCTGCACCTCTTTTGGTTTATAAGGTGACCTAATTTCAATCAAAGCTTTGAACTTTTCAGGATTCACTTCAATGCCTCTTTGGTTGACGATGTAGTCCAAGAACTTATTTGAAGAACCCCTAAGGCACACTTTAAAGGATTGAGCTTCATCATGTACTTTCTCAAAATTTGAAATGCCTCATTTAGATTCTTAATATGGTCCCTTGCTTTTAAGCGCTTCACCAACATGTCATCCACGAAGACCTCCATGATTTTTCCATTAAGGTCAGCGAACATTTTATTGACAAGTCTTTGGTAGGTAGCTCCGGCATTTTTCAATCCGAAGGGCATGACCTTATAACAATAAAGACCTTTGTCTGTGATGAAGGAGGTGTGTTCCTCATCTGTTAGGAACATAGGGATTTGATTGTATCTAGAATATGCATCAATGAAGCTAATAAGTTCATGTCTGGCAGTCAGATCCATAAGTTAGTCTATCCTTGGAAGTGGGAAGCTATCCTTAGGACATGCTTGGTTTAAATTCGAAAAAGTCTACACAAACCCTCCACTTCCCGTTATGCTTTTTGACCAATACTGGGTTTGAAACCCACTTAGGATATATTGACTCCCAGATAAATCCATTGTCGATTAGCTTCTTAACTTCATCCTTTAGAGCCTCATATCTTTCAGGGTTGAGAGCTATTCTCTTTTGCCTATGTGCTGCAACCTTTGGATCTATGTTCAAGTGGTGGAAACTGATTGTTTAGATCAATGCCTACCATGTCGTGATGTTTCAGGCGAAGACATCAAGATTTTTCAGTAGGAAGCTTTTCAGCCCCTCATTTGCTTCTATTGGCAAATTTGGGGCTCGCAATCAATGATGAGAGGGTCCAGCTTTTCCAAGTTAGTTGTTTCTTTAGCAATCCTTCCTTCTTCAGGGGTGGTCTATTATTCACAGACATCTTCTTTTTCAGAGGTTAGTATGACTCAAGGATGTCCCCTTCTTTAGGGGCTTCAGTCATCTCAACGTCTTTCCCTTATTCAGGGATACTCCCTTGTTTAAGGGCATCATCCATGCCACGATCAGTGATAATGACGTTGACAGTTCTTGGTTTGACCTAAGTTTAAGTAACATTCCAAAGCACTTCACTAATCACCTTGGACAGTGTCTATGCAATTTTTAGTTGGGAACTTCATACACAAGTGATGAATGGATATGACAACCCATAGATCCTTCCAGGCTGGCCTCCCATGTACTCCATGATAAATAGAACGATTATCAACCACCAAAAATTCCATGAAGTGGTGAGCAGTCAATGGTGCAATCCCCATCTCTATTGCTAGAGTGATTTTACCCCTTGGAATGATGCTATCTTCTGTAAAGCCATACAAGGGAAAACTCATTGGAGTCAGCTCGTGATCAATTTTCATCTTGTCAAAGGTGGTTTCTAAGATGATGTTGACCAAGCTTCCATTATCCACTAACATTCTTTTGAGGCCATTGTGGGCCACGACAACCCTAACCACTAGGGCGCCACAGTGTGGATAATGCACACTTGCTGTATATTCTTGAGTAAATGTGATTGGTGAGATTGCTTTCTCAGTAGATGATCGGTTAACTATGAAACTTTTCATATGAGGATCTTTTGCTTCTTTAGCATAATTTCTTTGTGAGTTTCAAGATTCTCCCTCAACATTTAGACCTCCAATGATTATTTTAATTTCCCTGACGAGTTCCTGGCCATCATTTGCTGGAGTGCTTGGTCTTTTTCCTTTGACCTTCTCTAGCTCTTATTTCATCATCCCTTTTCCCTGGGGAGTTATTTCTGTTAAGGTGCCTCGGCTCAACATTCCCAAGCTGTTGGGTCTGCTTGGGAGGAACATCTCTTCACAAGTGCCTGCCTCTTCCTTGATTGGTGTTTTGGGAGTGTCGACGACGTCCCAGCAGTTCTTTGTGCCGTGGCCATTGGAGTGATGGCATGTACAATAATTGAGCACTTCATCCCTATTTCTAGGTTCAGCGCTTCACCTCCTACCTCTTCCTCTTTGTGAGTACCTATGGTAGGGCTGTCACTGAAACATTTTAGCATCAGGGTTCACTTTCTCATAAGCCAAAGTGGGTACTGCATTGAGTGTTGCCACAGCTAGTCCTTGTCCACAATTAAGAGATGCTTGGTGATCTATCAAATGGGAGGTAAGACCTTTTCCCCTTTGAATCTGAGGAGGGAGAAGTCACTGGCTGGCCTTGTTCCTATAATCTATCAATTCTTTATTGATGATTTCTCACCTTATCATTTTTAATACGACATCATAGGCTGTCGGGTCCTTGTTCTGCACATCTCTCCAAAAGAGAGTGTTCATATCCAAACCTCATCTTAAGGCAGTTAGAGCTTCCCTATCTATGACTTGTACATAGTAGGTCATTTCACCACTGAAATAAGATAATAAACTTTTCAGCGTCTCGCCCTGTTGTTGTTGCATATCTTGTAAACGTTGAGTGAGCCTTTCGCCCTCTTTGCTAGTGGCAAAGCACTTTAAGAATGTCCTTTTGAAGTCAGGCCAGTTCTAGATGCTACCTTTGGCAACCTTGTATACCAATTTTCAGCTTCTCCACTTAGGATCAAGTGAAAGGCTCTACAATTAGGGGTGGGCCCTTTCAAATTCATATGTCTTGAAGTTGTTGAGCTGCTTTGCGGGGTCACATCTACCATCATACTTAGGAATTTTAGAGAGTGTGAAGTTGTTCAACATTAGGGTATTCCTAATAGCTTGTGAGAATGGTGAATGGTCATCGTCATCATTGAGTTCGTAGGACCTTTATGGTTCATCAGAATCCTCATGCTCCACTTGATGGGTTTGGAGAAGTAGTTGGGGGTCCTACCTCACTCATAGTTTGGTCCCTTCTTTCGTGCCTATTTCTACGGGGAAGAATCAGATGCTCTTCAGAGTAGACTGGTTCTTGTCTTTTATACCGATGAGGCTCCTATTGCCTATTTCTAGGCACAGGTAGATGATGAGCTTGCCTATTTCTAGATGCAAGGGTGAATGAGCCTGCCTATTTCTAGGTAACCTCGGGCTTATCCCGTCGAAGACATTTGTTGACCTCTGAGTTCGATCTTCTGGCTTATAGTTCGGAGGAAAGTTATATGGAGCCTCATGTGGTCGTTTCGAGGCGTAATTGGTTGATGTATCAACCTCAACTTTCCTTTCTTGGGAGCTTCCATCCTAGTGTGATGATATCCAGCCATTTGGCTTTGGACTTCTTCTTCGTGATAGTACTCCTGAGGGTTATGAAATGCATTTTTAGTGGCTGCATATAGAGAAACTAGATACCTTCCTCGGCCATGCATGCTTAGCCATGTTTTGTTGTGTTAAATTTCTCACGTTGGTAGTCATTGTGGCCATTTCTCTAGTAAGTCTAGTTGCGACCCTACCTCCACCTCTGGACCCTCATTGTCTATGTTGTAGAGGTCGTGAATGAGCAACTAGGACAACTCGTGAGTGTTTTCCTTTTTCAGGGTGTCTCTCGTCCTACGAGGTGCACTTTCATCACCACTTGAACTCATTTTTCACGAACACTTTTATTCAACTAAATGTTCCTTTCTTCAAGGATCAAATAAGTATCGGATTTCTGAACTTTCCAATGGTTCGTTCTTCAAGAACTCTCCTTTTTCAAGGGTTGGAAGTTTCTAACGGTCCTTTCTTCAAGGACACTCTTTTTTCAAGGGTTTAGATTCTTACCAAAATATTTCTAACTAGTTTTTTCTCATAGCTATTTTCATGGTTAAATGTAGGATTTCCCACAAACGGCACCAATCTATTGACTCCAAAAAATATGACAACAGATGCCCGGCCCACTCATGCCAAGTCAAGTACTATTCGAACATGTTCCTACTAGAGTAAAGGTGGTAGCAAGGAGAAAATGGACACGGGGGATACTTTGAGGCGAGAGACTAAACTGTTCTCGCTCCGGCGGGTGAAACAAAGACGATTGCGTAACAACAATCACCGGACGGAAACCAAACTAATCTATGTATTAACAAATATGAATATGTAGAAAGATAGATGAAATGCATGTATAAGTTACTGTCTTGTATGTTGAGATTTGTAGCTTGTAGACAAGTAAAGAAGATAGAAAATAAGAAAAGTGTTTGTATATTTCACTCAATAGTTCAAGTCTATTTCGAGTTTCAATTGTCAATTTTTTTCAACCAACCACCCAACCCCCTTTTAGTTACAAAGAGAACCTATTTATACTGCCTTGGTCGATGTGGTGATCATTGGATCAGAATCATGTGGCCTCATCTCCCTAATTGAGGCTTCACATTGCTGTCTATTCATACAATTAATACATTAATAAGGGGTTAGCTGCCATATACAATAGGCTGACACATTGAAAACTTTATGACAAGTGTTATATCAATAATTTCTAAGAGATTTTCAAATCTATTACAAGAGCTACGTCGACTTTATGAGCTTCTCATGAGTTTGAGAGCTTCGAAGAAATCTTGAAGGTGGTTCTCTAAGTGGAGGCTTCAGCTCCTTTCTTTGTTTCCTTAGACAGTGCTTCAGCCTAAGTTGTAGAGGTTCATCCTTAAGGTAGTGTCTCGGCATGGACTTCAGCCTTGCAGTGTAAGGACTTCGGTTTTGTTTGATTTCTTCATATTTTAACCTCATGAGTCTTTGTTTGACTTTCTTGTTGATTTTCAGCCTTTATGGCTTGCTACGTGCACTTTTACTTTGAGCCTCAGAGGCGAGGCTTAACAATAGTCTCCCATGTCTAGGCATGATTATTTATATAATGCATGAACTTGAATGTAAAATAAAAATTTTGTAGGGGGGTGGTTTTTACCACACCACAACAAAATGAATATATATTTTAATAGCAATTCGGATCTTAAGATTCGGATTCTTACATTTTTACTAATGAACAGTACCGATCACAATGATATGGTTTTCTTTGAAATTGGTTTGACCTGATTTCTAAGATGATTAAAAACAAATCATGAAATGAATAAGTCAAGTTGAACAATTTATATTTTAGATCTATTCTAAGTATTGGTAAAAATATTGTAAAATACTTCGAAGCGCAAATGTAATAGTGTAAACCTTTTGGGCACATTTGATGAGCTATGTTAAATGAATATGGGTTGTTTGACAAAAATCAATAAATAAATTAAATTGATGAAATGTGTGGTTAAAAATTCGATAAAAGTTGTAAGTTTCATGAAATATATTATTAAAAATAATTTTTGATTTTGACCTCGATTTTTTTTAATCAAATTTTAAGCTATCTCAAACAAGAACTAAGGATTAATTTAATTCTACCTATGTTTTGGTTTCTGTCCTTCATAAATAATCCTTCAACCACTCTCTTTTCGCGATGATCATCATGATTTTTGTAGTAACAGTTTGATACTTTTTCAAATAATTAACTCCACGCAAAAAGTAACTACTCAATTTTTTCTAATCGATTTTTAAAAATTTAAATAATACCATATTATAAGCCCCATTTATGCCCATGTTTGGCCCAGATTGGAATCTGATTTTAATCGAAGTCAAAGTCAAAAATTCAATATTAACCACATCTTTCATGAGTTTCACAATTTTTCAACCACACATTTCAAAAACTTCTTTCAAAATCTACTAAAAATCTAATTTTAATCTCCACCAAACCTTATAAGTCATTTCTTTAAAAAATCATTTTTTTCTCAAACTTATTTTCAATTACACATTTTTTCCATAAAATAGTTTTACACATAAATAAAAAATTTTCTTACTTTTTAACTACATATTCTCCAGAAAATTATTATTACAAAATCTATTCTCCCTAAAGATGAGGTTTGTTACGCCTATTACGGAGAGGCTCCTACATGACTGCTAGAGCAATGACGCATCGTTTTGCTTGAGTTAAATAGGGGATCTTTTGTACAAAGATCTAGCCAAAATAAGATCCACCTGATTGACGTATTAAATCACAAAATTCACTCATTAGGGGGCACTAAATGCCCACCAACTAATGAACTAACTGATTGATGCATCGCTTGGCAAATGAGGCCATGTGTTCCTCCAACCAACTGCCCCAAGTCCACCTCTTCCCCAATAAATACCCCATGCAACACTATTTGGAAGGTAATGTAACTTTACACTAAAATACACTGCTTTATTACCTTTAATTAAGAACGTTACTCCATTTTTCTTCAACGCTAACTAACTTGATCATCGGAATGATCGCAACCGCCTCCGCCTCCACCTGAAAAGGCCATGAGTAAGTAACGATTTGCCATCGTGCACATAAAGCCATCTATGTTGAATGTTTTCTTATCGGCCACATGATCCTTATGAAAATTACAGTATGACATTGTCTATGGAAAACCACGCATGACCACCATCATCCTCGTGGACAAATTTTGTCGCAGAAATGTTCTGATTTTTCCCATGAATAAGGAATTGTTCGTCGGTAAAGAACAAGTGAAAGCCATATGTTCAAAATACAATTTTGGAAAGATATCTCCTTGAAAAAAAGAAGTTATTTGAAGATCAGATTTGCTCAAAGATACAATTCCTTGAAGAAAAGAATGTATCTACCATGAGCTCAAGCAATGAACATACCAATCCGAGGAGGACCAGGTCATTTTTGAGGAAGAAGCCCCCATAATTACTATTGGACAAAGTCGGCCCCATCACTATTACCGTCGAGGAGGAAGAGTAGCTTCCAACCTCACTAAGGAAGTTGAGCTAATGGCTGCCAACATGAGGAGCATCACAACAAAGAATGAGGCCGTGCAACACCTCTTCATGAAAATGCATAGGCAATGGGGGCAATAGATGTCTCAAAATGTACCCTAACCAGGACTTTTCAATCAACGAGAGAAGGAAGAAGTATGAGCTAAAAGGCTCATTCTAGTAGGCACAGAAGAGGGGCTAGCCCAAATGAAAGAGAAGTGGGAGTTACAAGTGCGGTAGACCCTCTAATAATATGCTATTTGGAGAAGCTAACTTTCCCTCGAATATGAGCGGAATCAGGAACCACAAAGATCTTCTAGTGTCTTTGATAGAATCAAACTTGACGTTCCTAGAAGCTACAGTAGTCACCCCCATCTCCAGGACTAATGGACAGATTTAGAGGCTTTAAAATGAACCTCTGTCTAGAAATAGGCAAGAGATGAGAGCCACCAAGCCTGCAAGAAATCAACTAGGACCTTATCAACCACCTCAGTATGAAGCTAAAGAAGGGAATTTCGAAAGGTCATGTCGGTCGTACGAACTCGATGATGACGACAAAACCCTCTCTTCTCTTTAGAGCTTTGAAGGGCACGAATGTCGAGCCATCTTGTTTCTCCAAGGATCCATTTATATGAAGGTAAAGGAGACCCAACTAAGAACCTTAACAATTAAAAATATCACATGAGCCTGAGAGGCACCTCACCGGCTCTCAAATACAGAACTTTCCACCCAATCCTTAGTGGAGCAGTTGAGGTGTGATGCGGACAGACCCCAGCTGGAAGCACCAGAAGTTGGCGAGACCTTAAAAAGGCTTTCCCGAATCAATACTTGGCTAATAAGGACAAAGAAGTTCCAATTCAGTGCCTGCAGGATATGAGGCAAGTCACTAGAGAAATGCTGAAGAGTTAAATTGTCATGTTTTACAGACGAAATGACCTATAGCGAGAAACCATTGATAGTGAAGCTCTCTCAACCCTTGAAGTTCGGCCTCAACCATGGTGGAAATGATGAGAATCAAAATCATCATTGAAGAGCTGATTAACCTCCATAACCGGGTAGCTCAGGGGTTTCCACGTCATCAAAGACAGAGAGGAAAATGCCTAATTTCTCACTTAGTAAATCATCAGTGGACTCAGGCTGGACACACAGTTGTCCTCACTCCGGGTCAAACCTTAGCAATAACCACCTTCAATACCATACCCACTGGTGTACAAGGATGATGAACTAAGTGGCCATGACATCAGCTAGTGTAGAGAGGCACTGCAGGCCACTGAGCATAAAAATCCTCGAGAGCCTGACGAGACAACCAACCTCTGCAAGGAAATCTGTCCCCAACTAGGTAGGGACAATAGCTTAGAAAGGACTAGGAAACTCGTCCATCCAGAGATTGTTCCCCTAGTTAAAGAAGGGAGATGATAGAGAGTGGCCCAAAGGCTAGCAAAGATAGAGGGACCCTATAACTGATGTAGATAACGAGCCTATTCGAGAGATAGACATGATTATTGGGAGTCCACATGTTGAGGCGAGTCCCAAAACACCTAAAGAAACTATGCTAGAGCGGTTAAAGATCCTCCCTATGGTTAGTTACATTGTCAATAACTATCCCCAAGGGTCCAAGAGTACACCTCGAAATACCTTCAAATAGAAAGATGCGATAGGTATACATTATCCCTATTCTGATGCCTTAGTAATATATTATAATCTGAAATGGCCCGAAATGAATGTTGGTTGGCAATGGGAGTTCGGTTAATTTATTGTTTGGGTCCACATTTGATAAAATGTTGGTAAACTACAACTCCCATGACTTTTCTGCTCTATGGGTTCACATGAGATAGCATTATCCCAAGGGAGAAGATCAACCTTTCTATAGAAATGGGATCACCCCCCAAGTGGCACGTCACTTCATGGAATTTCTTATCGTAGATAATAGAACAACTTACCCTAATATCCTAGGGATGCTTTGATGGAGTTCTGGGCAGTCACTACGATCCATTACTTGAGTATCAAGTTCCTAACCGAGCATGTGGTTGCAACTGTTAGGGACAATCAGATGGGATCTACAGAATTTTACTTGAACTCCCTGAGAAAGGTGGAGACTTGTAGTGTTAACATGGAAACAGATGCTGAGATGGTCGATGCACCAAGAAGGCCCGCTACTTAAACAAGGGGGAGACATTGACATGACAAATTCTACAGAGGAAAGGGTCATTCACGATGAGTTAGACCTTCATGTGATCGGCCCAAATAGGCCTGATGGAGGAGCTAGAGGGCTTTTAGGTAGACCTTTTAAACCCCACCAAAACGTTGCAAATAGGAAGGGATCTATTATAAGGCTAAAAATGGGAAGCTTACAGCCTTTTTATGCAAGAATTTAGATATCTTTGCTTGGAGGAGTGAGGATATGATTGGCATCGACCCAGGAATAAATTGCCACCAACTGAATGTTGACCCTAAGCATACCCCGCACACAATCCGGAGAGGTATGAGGATTTGAAAGAAGAGGTTGAGAAATTGGTAACTAATGGTTTCATTAAGGAGAAATGTACCCAAGGTGGATTTCCAATCTTGTCTTGGTAAATAAGCAGTTAGATTTTTCCAACCTGAACCGAGCATGCTCGAGGATAGCTTTTCGCTTCCTAGGATAGATAATATCTTAGACACCACTACAGGACATGGACTGCATTTCGTGGATGCATATTCTGGCTACAACCTAATTCTTATACATCATGTAGATGATAAGGATACTTCATTTCACTAATAGAAGCCTTTACTGCCACAAGGTGATGCCATTTGGGTTGAAAAAGGACAAAACTACCTATGAAAGTCGGTCATAAGATGTTAGCCGACCTTTTAGGCAAATTAATGGAGGTTTGCGTAGATGACATGTTGGTAAAAAGCCTCAGAGCTAAGGATCATGTTGAGGATCTAGGGGATACTTTCCATATTTTAAGAAAGTACATACTTTCCATAATTTCCATACTTAAATGCACGTTTGGAGTTGCCTTTAGGAATTTCCTTGGGTACACGATCAATCAAAGGGGAATTGAAGCGACCATCAGAAAATTAGGGCACTAATAGAGATGAGATCTCTCCGAAGCCTAAAGAGGTGCAATGTCTCACCAGGCAAGTGGCAGCCTTGAGTCAGTTCGTTTTAAAGGCCACTAATAAATGTATTCCTTTCTTTAAAGTTCTCAATGAAGGAAAGAGGTTCCGATGGACCGGGATTGTGAAGAAGGTTTCCAAGGGCTGCTACAACACCTTGGGTAGGCTCCCTTCCTCTCCAAACCAAAGGTTGGCGAACCCTTATTACTTTATTTGGCATTATCTAATGAGGTGATAAGCTCGATCCTCATAAGAGAAGAAAATATATTCCAATTACCCATATACTATGTTAGCAAAGCCCTTCTATCATTAGAAGCTCACTACCTAGATATGGAGAAGCTTGCCCTTTCTCTCATCACAACTACAAGGAAGTAGAGGCCATACTTCCAAGCCTATAGCATCCATCTGAAGCTTTACACTCAAACATTTTCTTCAGAGGCCTGATGCCTCTGGGAAATTGATGAAGTAGTTGATAAAGCCCAGTGAATATGATATTTACTACAAGCCAAGGACCTCCATCAATGGCCAAGCCCTTGTAGACTTCATAGTAGAGTTCACTAACCCTCGTAATATGGAAGTAGCAATGGAACTTGCGGAGACCCCTACTTGGAACCTCTTAGTCGATGGCTCCTCTGGGGACGTTGGATCTGGGACATTAGTGGTGTTGATAAGTCCCGAGGACCATAAAATTAATTGCTCTATAAGGTTTGAATTTAAGGCCTCCAACAATGCGGTTAAGTATGATGCACTTCTAACTGGCCTCAGATTAGCAAAAAAGATGCATGTAAAGAGGCTTCTTATCAATAGTGATTCCCAATTGGTTGTTAGCCAGTTCAATGAAAACTTCACTCAAGGGACAAAGGCATGACAGTATACCTCAAAAAGTCATAAGCTTCATCGCTTACTTCAAAAAATTCGAGCTAACACAAATCCCTCCCCTTGAAAATGCCCATGCTAATGCCCTATCTAAATTAGCCACTAGGAAGGATTCTAAACTAATAAAGGTAGTTCCAATTGAGCACCTCATTTGGCCTTCCATCACCAAGGGAGAAGAGGTACTGAAGGTAGAGAATACACTACTTGGATTTAGCCGATTATATCATTCTTCAAAGATTAGATCGTGGCTAACACCAAAGAAGCCCATAAACTTAAAAGAAAAGCTGCCCACTTCGCTCATCAAGATGACGTATTATATAAGTGAGGTTTCTCATCTCTACTCATTCGGTGCACCGGGGAAAAAAAGTGGCCTACGTCCTTCGAGCAATCCATAAAGGGGTATGCGGCAACCACTACAAGGGACTTACACTTGCGTAAAAGATGCTTAGGCAGGGGTATTATTAGCCTACATTGAAAAAAAGATGCGCTTCAATTTGTGTGCAAATGTCACAAGTGTCAATGCTTCTCAAATATATCGAGACTAGCATCATAGAAGTTCATAGTTGTATCTAGCCCTTGGCCATTCGCTAAATGGGGAGTCGACCTTATAGTCCTATGCCGCTATTGATTACATAAGCAAACACATCCAAGTTCCTATGGAAAAGCATCATATGTAAATTTGGCATTCCCTACTCGACTGTGTCGAACAATGTTCAACAGTTCGACAACAAGAAGGTCAAGAATCTGTGTGAGGAGTTAGGCATCCGAAAGCACTTCTTCACGCTTCATCACCCACGGGCCAACGTTAGGTCGAGGCTATCAACAAAACCATCAAGTATATCCTAAAATGGAAACCTGATGCCTCTATTGGTGCATAGGTCGACGAGCTTCCTCAAGTTCTATGAGCAATACGCACCACAACCTGAACAGCCACTGGAAAAACTCCATTCTCCATGGCATAGGGGCCTGAAGCCATGAGCCCTATAGAAATAGAGCTTCCATCACCTCATCATATACATTTCAATGATGCATGTAATGACGAGCGATACGAGCTTAATTTTCTTGAAAATAGGAAGGACAAGTCACAATTAAAGCTTGATGTATATCAACGTAAAATGACTCGCTTCTACAATGCCAGGGTAAAGAAGAAGTTGTTTTGCATATACGATCTTGTACTAAGGAGGGCCTTCTTATCCTCCAAAGAGCCCGGTATAAGCACATTAGGCCCCAATTGGGAATGTTCCTATCGCAAAAAAAGAGAAGGTATGACCTTGAACTTTTTAAGATTGAAGACCTTGACGGGAAAGAACGACCCCACCCTTGGAATGTTGAGTATCTCATGAAGTATTACCAATAAGCTAGACCCTTGTTACCGACCTCTTCCATGTAAATATGTTATGTTAATGAAATTTCGTTACTGCACATTTTCTTTTTTAAGAATCCATGTCTACTTCGAACGACGAAGTGCTAAACACCTCCACTTAGGAGATCATCCCTAGTTTATTCGAAGATGGTGCCTTTCATGGCTGGATCAAACACCATAGATGAAGCCCTTCAAGAGGTACCCTAGCCACTTGCAATGATGTCCACTTCGAACAGCTAGGTGCTAAACACCTTCACCATGGAGGTCATCTCTGATTCGTTCGAAGATGATGCTTTCCATGGCTGAATCAAACAACATAGAGGAAGTCCTTCAAGAGGTACCCTAGCCTGTTGCAAGGATATCCACTTTGAATGGTAAGGTGCTAAACACCTTCACCAGAGAAGTTACACCTGATTCCTTCAAAAATGATCCTTCAATGGCTTGATCTAACACAATGGAGGAAGCCCTTCAAAAGGTACCCTAGCTTCCTGCAAAGATGTCCACTTCGAACGTCGAGGTGCTAAACACCTCCACCAAGGAGGTCACCTTTGATTCCTTAAAAACTGATGCCTTACATGAATGAAGGGATAAGTGCCAACACTTGAAAAATCCTAACGATTAATTTGATATGTTGCCCCGTCTCCTACCACCTCTTCTCCTTAGATGGCCTCTTCTTGATGAACATCATTGACAGCCATGTCAAGTCTACCTTCGATGGATCCCTCAAACTCTTCTCAAGGGCAATTAAGTCCTTGTCGGGGTGAACCTCGCTTAACGGACCCAGCATTGACTAAGCATTCCAATAAGCCCAGAAGTTGGCAAAAGTGTCATAAGCTCAATTTTTTGAAGGTGTCGATATAGTTTTGGACTGCAGCTTCAACTACTTACTTTGACTCGTCCTTTAGGGACTTGTTTCCTCTACTTGGACCTCTAACATCTGCCTCAACTAATCTTTTTCCTTCTTCGAGGACTCCATAGCCTCAACAACCAAATGATGATGCTCATTGGCATAGTCGACCTTACTCGTCAGAGCAGCTACTTGATACTCCGTCTCGTGCAACTCCCTCTTTAGGTGGTCGACCATTACCTTGGCTTTCTTTAGCTTACTCTCTACCTCAACCCTCTTCGGTTCAGCTTGTTCTACCTTGGCCTTCTCTACACTAACCTTATCGCCATAGTGAAGAGTGACCTCTAGCCTCTGTACCAAGTCAATGTTTTGGCCCGCAGATCTTTTACCAGGCCTTTCAACTACACTCTGATACTCTGGGCTTGGGCCATACAGGTAGTGTTAGCTGCAGTGAGATCTTCGGCCTCATACGAAATAGTATGGTTTTTCCATTCCTAGGTCCAATACTTATTATGGACTATGGTGATAGAGACAGTCTTTAGGGGAAGCACCTCAAGGACTTCAGGCACCAACTCCTCCGAGTTCATTCACATGAAATCTTTGGCTTTGCCCTTGCTTTACTCGCCTGTAAATTTCTTGCTTCAATGAGGTAGAGGATGATTTTATTCAGTTACAAGGGGGTCGAAATCTCCTTAGGGAGAGGAGGTGATTTCTGTATGGAAGGAGCTCTTGCCACTATCGGTTCAGATGAATAGGTCCTCAGATCAGCGTACCTATTTTTTTCTTAAGATACTACTCTTTCTCTTCCACTTCATCCTAGTTCTCAGGAGAAAGCCTCTTGTTGAAATTTACCTGCTCCTCAGTCTGTATTTTATATGTAGACGAGGTGGTTTTTACTACTCGTACTTGAGCCATCATCCTTTTAATGGATGCAAATTCAAGCTTCAAAAAAATCTTCTTCAACCAATCACCTATAACAAAATACAACAAGAATAACCCCTCGTCCACCACCATTTAATGCGAACTAACTGGGTTCAAAAATACCTTGATACGACATGATGTCGCACTTCACAAAATGAACGTTTTTCTTTATCAACTCTGAATCCGACCATCGCAATGGAAAGGTTTATATATGATACAGATCGTATCAAAAGTCCTTAGTTGAACGTTCACAACGAGGGAAAGAATCTGCAATAAAGAGGCAAGAACTATTACAAAACAAAGCGAAAGATAAAAAAAGATCTGAGCCCCCAAAAAACTCATTATATGTTGAAAATTTTGTAGCGACTGTCAAAGGCGCCATTGGGTTACCCTCCATTGTGTTCCATCTCTCGGAAGCCCAATATCAAGAGCTCTTCCAATCCTTGATGAAGGTCTGTAATTCGATGACAAATGGAGTGTATGCCCCTCTAGAGGTCAAATAGTACCACCCCTTAGTCTTATCACTCCCTGCCATAACATTGGGTTATATATAGGGTCTAGAAGACATAAAATGACATTTCTACTCCATACGACGCCTTGCGCCACAACATCCAAGACCCTTGGCTCCACGAGTTCAGGTTCAACTGGTTGGACTAAGGCCATATAATCTTAATACGAAAGGGTGTAAAGGTAGCCTAAAGCGAGCATTGAAAATGGCCTCACTAACAACGACATACCCTAGCCTCAGGTAGCAAGCACGCCCATCATGGTTTGGAACTATCAGACCTATATTGTTCGGTATCCTATAATTCTCCCTATGTTTTGTGAGGTTGAAGGTTTTCATTGTCGACGAGTAATCTGATGCCCCCCAATGAACCGAGGTGTCTATTGGGCTGTCGGCCTCTTCCATATGTTCTCTCCACTCATTATAGCCCTTGATACCTCACCTGAGGACATGCCTATGGATTCACTCACATCCGAGGCTACTAGTGCTAATCTACCCTCACTTGCCTCGCCAAAACTTCCAGAAGCAGCCATTATATTTGTAGAGAAAGATAAAAAAGATGGAGAAATGTGAAATAATCCAAACGTTTACCTAACAACGAACGCTGCTAAATTCTTAAGTTGTCGAAGATTGGGGATTATGGTTGGAATGTATGAAGGACTTTGTGAAATATTTTACTTTTTTTTGTAAAGTTTCTTGGTGATTTCAAATTCTTGCCAAAAGTAAAAAACCTATGGAGTGGAGATGAAGACTTTTAAAGGCAATGTTCATGAATCAAAGCCATCAGATGAAGTGATATTCAATCTAGACCATTCATGTGTCGGTTAATCAGCGACGTTAATATCAGCGCTAAACATCATTGACGCTAAGATAAAGCAGTGTAATGTACACCCGTATGAAGCATGTCGTATCAAAGTTTGACAGCTGTACACCATGATTGGCAGTAATGGCCCAAGAGACACGTGTCTTAGGAGTAGACAACGTCTCAACTGTCTTTCTTATAAAATGTGATTGCTTTCAAATCATTGGCACATAACCCAATTAGACACTCGTGGTCAACCATTTAACATCCGAAAATTTTGATGGATACTTTTACAACTTTCTTCAAGTAAGGACATCACCTTTGCCTTCACAACTTTTCTTAAAGTTGTCGTCATTAAGTGCCTAGTCCTCAAGCAATGACATCACCTCTACATTCACAATTTTTCTCAAAGTTGCCATCATTCAGTGCCTAGTCCTCAAGTAATGACATCGCCTCTATCTTTACAACTTTTCTCAAAGTTGCAATCATTCAAAATCTCATCCTCAAGCAAGGACATCGCCTCTACCTTCACAAAACTTTTCTTAAAGTTTCCATCATTCAGAGTTTCATCCTCAAATAGTGACATCGCCTTTGCCTTCACAACTTTTCTCAAAGTTGCCATCATCCAGAACCTCGTCCTCGAATAACAACCTTGCTTTTGTGATTGATTATACCATTACAACCTTACATTGGGAGTCCATGTATTGTATAAATATCCATACTTGGACTTGGGAGACTACACATTATCGTGCCAAAAAATAAAATAAAATAAACGAACCCTACATTGCAAGTCCATGTATAGTATAAATGTTCGTACATGGACTTGGGGAACTATTGTTACGCTTCGGAGAGGCTCCTACGTGGCTGCCACTAACAAATAAGTGGGTCCACATCCCCACGTGTATATTACCGAACTATCGAGGCAGCATGGATCTTATCTATGTTCATGATACTGAGGCTCTGAAGACAGTAGGAGAGAGCGGCATTGCTAGAGCACTTATGCATCATCTTGCCTTCATTAAATAGGGATCTTTTGTATAAAGATCTAGCCAATAAGATACATCTGATTGATTGATGTGGTGTCAACAAGTCAATCACAAAATTTACTCATTAGGGAGAATTAAATGCTCGTCAATCTATGGACTAATTGATTGATGCCTAGGAGAATATGCCTCGTCCGTCAAATGAATCTACGTGTTCCTCCATCCAATAGTCCTAAGTCCACCTCTTCTCTTATAAATATCACACGCGTCACCATTTGGAAGGTAATGGAACTCTACACTAAAATACAATGCTTTATTACCTTCAAATTAAAAACGTTACTCCCTTTTTCTTCAACGTTAATTTGATCGTTGGAATGCTCCTGGTCGCCTCCACCACTCCCGAAAAAGCACAAGTAACTAACAATTTGTTGTCGTGCGCAGGAAGCCATCTAAGTGGAGTGTTTACCTTTCGGCCACGTGATCCTTACGAAAATTGCGATCAAAAAGGTTCAAACAGCTAAAGTAAATAAAAAAATGCAATATAAAAAAAAATGTAAACTAAAAGCTTAGTTAAGAATAGATAAAATCCACGTTTCATTAAAAAAAGTTTGGAGCTCGTATGTTAATATATTCAATAAAGAGAGGCCAACCTAATACCGGGAGTAGACCGATACTACGATAATTTAACTTTCAATATCTTTTATTTTTTTTAATAACAACCAGTATCCCTCTTTAATATGTCATTATAATTTTCACAAAATTTTGTCAGGAAAAAAAAAGTTGAAACATGGTATAATTCACCAGAAAGTTCTCGAACAAAATAACTAACCACATTGTTCATTTTTACAAAAAAGTGGTGCCCATTTAGAAATTTTTCGCGAGAACTCATCTATTTATACATGGGAGGGAACAATTTTGCATTCTATTTTTATGTTATTAGCTTCCTTTTAGTCGATTAATTGCAATTTTAGTCGAGTGTGTGTGAGACGAACAATTTATATGCCATATGAACAAGGACGGAGCAAGAGGTAAACTAATTTATTTATTTTTTACAATTTTCTTATATTGGGTAAATGTGTATTGAACAAAAATTCCATGTAAATATTTTTTCACGAGGTAAAAAGGTGATTGGGATATGTTTCATAGTTCTTAATTTTTTGTGCCATATATTGAAATCTGAACAAAGCCTGATTTAGCATATATTCCCTCCATCCCATAAAGATATGTTTTCTTTCCTTTTTTATTTGTCCCAAATTATAGGATATTTTCTTTGTTGAGATTACAGTTGATTTTTTAATTTTCTAATATGTCCCTATTTAATGTGTCATGTTATCAACAAATATAAAATACATCTATTTAAATTATTATTTAATGTAAAAGTATGTTATGAGAAATGTAAGCAAAATTTATATTTTCAATTATATTTTTCTAATCTGTGTGAAAACGAAAACAAGAATATATATATATAGGACGGAAAGAGTAATTAATTACAGAGTGAAATGCGTTTACACTTTTTTATTAATTTTTTTGACATACTGATGTGAACCCACGTAGCGAAGAATTACAAAACCCGCGATTAGATTGAAATTGAACCCAAGATAGCCAGAATAACCAAAATTTTGGATTTGATTAAAAAATAACG
>CAIGRP010103697.1:0-10179 GCA_903798385.1 Fraxinus cuspidata | reverse complement strand
TAATAATTATTTATTTAATTAAGGTCTTAATTTTTTATTCTTTTTGAAATATTTTTTTTATATGTGGAGGGGAAGGGGAAGGGGGAGGGGGAGGTGAATTGTGGGAACATCACCTCGTATCGTATGTAATAATTTCATACTATTGTACTAAAATCAAATGAATTATATTTCAAATGAAAGTTTTCACCAGTCTTTTGAATTCTACAAAAATCTGTGCTTTAAAATAAAAATCTATAGAAATCTACAAAGGACTTCCATCAATTCCATACAAATTTATAAAAAACTCACGAAATCTAAATAAGTTATCACCTAAAAAAGTCCATCAAAGATTTCAAAAATCTCAATTGAAAATATTCCTATAATGTTAGTATGATTTTATTTAATAGGAAATGTTGCACTTCCATTTTATGCTCTTTTGTCTTGAAGCACTATGGAACAGGTGAAAGATTTTCACTGAAACAATCTCTCACGTGCAATTGCTAACACATGCAGAAATGTCTTGTTCAAAGTAAATTAATGCATCTATCATTAGGAAGAATATATGAAATTTCCACTTAGGGTGAAGATTGGATGTTATGTAGTGTCCAAGAGAAAATAAAGTTATTTGTTCAGCATATTAAGACATTTATTCGTGATTTACCTCTGTATCAACAAGAAGAAAAAGCTATGTAAGCATATCTTGCCCGCTAAAAAATTAAGGTGAAAATGGCAGTGTCCTTACAGCATAGTTTGCCTTTTGAATCTCTAATGCCCTCCAAAAGGAAGGAATGAGTCGCTTCCTTCTAGCATCCATGCAGAAAGAATTAGTAAGTACGATCCTTGAAGCCCGCCTGCGAAAGAGTCAAGTCGAGCGATTCCTCTTGTAATGTATTTTGACCATAACTTTTAGACAACTTACAGCTAAATCACTAATCACACAGTCACTATTGAAACATTGAATACTTTCTCTGCCTGGTATGAAGAGCTTCGAGTCTATCTGGAAAGGATGTACTGTGTTCGAGAAAATTCCACAAGTTTACGAGATTGTTGACAAGTAATATGTAGTGAATTATGTGTATCGTCCCACGAGAAATAACGTTCAACTATAGTATACTAGATACTATCAAATTTGATCAATGTAACACAAATGAGTTCGATTTGTTTGTAGTTATCCTATTTTACACTATGAATTATGTAAAAGATTGGTTTTATCAAATAATGAAATGAATATATTGGATTTCAAAATCTACCTATTAATCTCCATTTCCAATTCTCGACTCATGTATCCATTAATATTTAACATTATTTTTCAAGATAAATTAAACATATCCCAAGTATGACTTGATTATATATTTAGTTTGAATTCATATGCAAAGAGATGTATTCAGTCTCACGATTGTCAATCTAGATTGCACAAACCATAAATGTTATTCTTAAAATCTATTTTACATAAGTCAAATATGCAATGTTCTAATCTATTGTGAATCTTCCAACACTACAATAAGAAACAAATTATCTTAATGTCGATCAAGCATTCAAAGAATGAAATAATTATGCATATTTAATCAAGAACACGAGAATTAACTAAAATACTTAAATATTAATTAGAAATAACAATCAATAAATTTCATCATTCATCCAATACATAAAAAGTGTTTAGCCTAGCATTATTGAATACAAACTATACAAAAGATATTGAAACGAAATCATCTGAAATAAAGAACGAGGTGAAGAACTCAAAAACTCAATTTCTTGTATTTCAACTTCAATCCGAGCCTTGAAATTCAAACTCTTGTTGTAAAATCTATTTTTCGCCTCTTACTTGCCTCAATTCTATGATAAACACAAGGTAGAATATGTTCTGCAGGGCCTCTTAGCTTGAAAGGTTGCTAGAGATATTATACCATACCAAGACGGAACAAAATAGGAAAGCAGAATTTTCCCTTTGGAGATAAACCATGCGTACGCATGATTCATCCTTATGCATGCGGATGGAAGGCCCATTTAGGCCTAAGTTAGGCCACATGAGGGCCGTGCGTATGTAGGGCCTACAGGCCCACGCATATGCAAGGTCTTCTCTTTAGGGGACCAACTTTACATTTTGGTCCCTGAACTTTCTCAAGTGCCCATTTCAGTCTTTCTCCATTCATTTTCATCCCATTGCCTTATAATCGCGTCCAATTGAGTCATAACACTCTCAAATGTTCGTTCTACAGGCAAATCAAAATTTTAATTATTTGTACTTCAGTTTCTTAACTTTGGCTTTCTTGCAATTCAGTCCTCTATTCACTATTTTCTCTAATTCCATCTTTTTTATCGATTGTTACCCAACAAATACAATTCAAATCGAATTAAGCCATTATTTGTTAAAATATTAACAAATACTCTAATTTTAAAGCCTAAACAAGTATACAAAATACACTTATCAATACCCCCAAATTTGAATATTTGTTTGTCCTCAACCAAACTATAGCCAAACTCAATAAAACTTGGTTAGAGCTGTTAGTCTCAAGATTGAACTTCTATGTCATTACTATGAATAGATTCAAAAGCACACAGTTTAAATTAACTTCTATTTATTCAATACAGAACTCGACGTGTGTGTGTCAAGACTCATGTATAACATCACAAGTTCATGATTGGTTCAATTTTCAACCCTCAATAGTCAAATGTTTTTTCTTCACTTGTGAGATATACTTAACTAAGATCCCGCTAAAGCCAAAAAACTATGCTCGTGGTACTTGTTTTAGACCATATAAGGCTTCATGTAACTTGCAAACATGATTTGGTGAATTTAAATCAATGAAACCTAAGGGTTGGTCCGTGAAAAAAACTTCTTTGAGAGAAACCTGTAAGAATGCATTTTTAACATCTGATTGACGAATGTCCCAATTTTTGAAGTAGCAATTGAAAGCACGAGTCGTATGGTACCTTCTTTGTTTACCGGAGAAAAGGTATCACGGTAATCAACCACATTTACTTGATTATATCATTTAACTACTAATCTAGCTTTTAGTCGTTCTAAAGTGCCATCAAATTTGAGCTTGGTTTTGTAAATACATTTACTGCCAATTACATGCATATTATGTTCTCTAGGAACTAAAACCCAAGTGTCATTTTTTTAGAGCTTGCAAGTCATCTTTCATAGCATTCACCCATCCCTCGTGTTTTAAAGCAGTTTTGATAGTCTTGGGTTCATAAGGAATGGAGGCAACGCTATGAAGATTGCGTATTTAGGATTTGGTTTGACGGTGTCTGATTTACCTCTGGTGATCATGGGATGATCGTATAAAATAGATATTGTAATGGGAATGGCAACCAAGTCTTCAACGGGCAATGGATCAGAGATGAATATGAGATCTATGGTCATTAATAGCCACATCATGAGCAATAGTGGCGTTATGGTGCAATGTGTCATGGCCTATCGAGAGAAGAAGCTCAATGACATGTTGGAAACTATCTTTTGATGTGGGATTTTGTGCATCACATGGCGTGAATGGCTGATCAAGCCAATTTGAGAAAGTGGTGATATTTTTGTGCCAGAGTTATGTTGATGAAGAATACCAAAATTTTTATGAGGAAAAGTTTCTTCATTAAACATAGCATATCTAGGGACAAATATTTTGCCAGTTGGTAGATAAAAACATTCTTATATTTTTGGCTATAACCCATAAAATCACATGTCAACGATTTTGGATCAAATTTATTTGAAGTAGTATTCCAAATGTAGGGATAGCATTTGCAACCAAAAACTCTAAAGAAACTGTAGTCATAGGATGTTTGCCAAAGACTCTGTAAAAAGGTGAGTCAGTACTATTAGCAGGAGAAGGTAAGCAATTAATTAAGAAGACAACTGTGGAAAAGGCTTCCATCCAAAATCTTTTAGGCATACCAGAATGATGAGGCATTGTCAGTCCAAGCTCACGGATGATTCGATGGCGTCGCTCAACTACATTTTGTTCAGGGGTATGAGAGCAGGATAATAGATGAACTATCCCTAGCTCCTACAAGTAGATAGTAAAAGCATTGTTAACAAATTCTCCTCCGCCATGACTTTGAAGTATGAGGAGAATTGCAAAGGTAAATTCAATTGCTGCATTAGCATGATTTGCCTTTCTTGTGATGTGTGGGCGTAGGCCTCACGAAGAGCTATCCGTATCTTGGTGGCTGAATCAAGTCCAACAACCAGACTAAGAGCTTCTTCAGTTAAGCTACCAATAATCCACCCACACAAAAGATCTTTCTTCTGCCACTTTTCATGTTCGGGGTTGGAGATGGAAGTGCTTCCCTGTCCAGGTATTATAGGAGAGAGTTCTGAAATCTCACCATGAAGGAACCTGAGCATGTTTTGACTTGTAAGAATCAAAATTTGCTCCCTCCATAGTGAATAGTTGTCAGCTTGTAAACGAAGGGTGACAATGGTGGTGACAGCAACAGGTGCAGATGCCATTGAAGATGATAAGCGGAAGAAATTATTTATTTCTGAATCAAAAATATTGAGCATTAGCCGTCAGTAGCTCTGATACCACAAAGAAAGATATTAGAGATTTTGATCTCTGTGTGTAATTCTTCTTATTGAGGGAGAGATAATTTCGTATTATAAATAGAACTTTTACAAGTACATAGAAGGAAATAAATTATTTTATACGCGTCAATTCATTGGAGTTTGTCTACTGATTTCATTCTCTGCTGGACTTTCCTTGCATGGAAGAGATTGCATAATTTTAGTCTCTGTTGGACTTTCCTTGCAAAGAGGAGATTGCATAATTTCAATATTCCTAACATTTACAATGATACTAGGACTTAAAAACTAAAAGTAACATTGAAAAACAGACTAGAATACTGTCCTCTTATTCATTATGTGTGAAATAACCATAATTTTGTACAAAGACTAAATATTTGAGACAACCAGCATAAAATACTGTACTTTGAATTTTGACATGTTTTCATTTTATTTGCACAAAACCACCTGACTTGGAGTCTTTGGGAGCAAACAATTCGAAGCCATTTCAGCTTGTTTCCTAGGAGAGGACTAGACGCAAACAAGGTATCTGTGACGCAATTTCGTCCCAGGAATATATAGATTAATAATCAATAAATTCAAGGGATGAGCTTATCAGATTGCTGCCGGCTTGCCATCTTTCCTAGGATCACTGACAGCAGTTAGTATTCCACGAATTACCTCATTTTTACTCATTTTTCTCCCCAAATCCACCGAATTTGAAAGATTTTGAACAATAAGCTGGCAGATTGCTCCCCCAGCTTTTCTCTGCAGTTGATGACCTCTCTCTTTCAAGAATTGCTTATATTCCTCAGAAAGTTCAATGTGTTCTCCATCAATGACTGTCCAGTTCTCATATGAGACAACATTTGGAATAAGCTGCACATAACTACAATAATGTCAGGACTATATGATTTGTAATTGCTTACGAACATAATTCAATGCATTAAAAATCAAGGGACCTTGTGGTAGACTCGCGCACTCTTAACAGCTGCTAAAGGTTCCATTCCCAAGATAAAATGGTTCATGAAAACTTGAACCACTGCCGGAATAATATTTAAGCCACCACTGCCCCCAATCACCCCAGCCAATTGGTTATCCTGTGAATGGTGCACAAGATAGTAGTTCAGAGAATTAAAGACACCGAAAAATGAACTTAATTGTAGAAAGATCTATAAGCACTAGTACTTATGTATAAAACCATACCTTGAGGATGATGATGGGGGTCATGGACGATAAGGGTCGCTTGTTTGGTCTAATAAAGTTGGTTGGAGCGGGAGGGAGTTTGTCAGGGGATATTTCGGTTGGCGTTGAGAAATCATCCATTTCATTGTTGAGCACAATGCCAGTGGAAGGGGAGAGAACGCCACCTCCAAAGGCATAATTCACTGTGGTTGTCATGGATACAGCATTTCGGTCAGAATCTACAATGCCAAAGTGGCTTGTACCATGATCCCTGAGCTGATTCCACCTGACGAACCAAATGCTTTAGTGTCGTCGTCAATTGTTGAAAACAAGATTCAAATAAATAATGATGTCCTCTCTCCTGATTCAACATGATATCGAAGCAGAGTAAAAGACCTAAGTTCAAAATTCTTGCCACAACCCATTTATAAAACTTATCCATGTATCATGTCTTTGATAAAAGTGCACGTGAAGGGATGTACAAAGACTAAAAATTTCAATAAACAAATGTGTCATGTTTCTGACATCTTCAGCTTTTACATGAGGTGGTTTAAAAGTACTTAAGCTGAGAAACAATTAGACTTGGGAGGTCTACCTGTACATATAATATTCGGGAGGGAAAGTGGTGTTGTCCAATATCTTTTCTTGAATGCTCTTAGCAAAATCTGGGGAAAGCATGTCGGACACCACTCCATTAACATTTTCAAAATGGGGGTCTCCCAGGTACATTCTAACAGCAAACATGTGTTTTAGCGCTTCAATTAGACGATGCAGACCTAAAGGACCTTTCACAGCATCAGGACTTCTGTAACTTTCTAAAATGTTCAAAATCTGCATTTCATCAACGATAAATGGTCAGTTGAGAAGATGCTGCATAGTTCAAGTATGCCAATGCATCACTCCATATAACGATAGGATATCATAAACTCAACTTCTAACGATCCAAGCACTAATTATTTCCGCTAAAAAATTTTGCAATAAAAAAGAGCTTGACTAAAGAAAAAGTTAGGTCAGGATCAACTACTATCTGGGAAATCAGCATTCGAGTCATTTGAAGTCTAGAACACGCACCAGAGAAAGCCCAACCGTTCCACTTGAAGGAGGCGGCATTCCTAGTATTTGGTATCCCATAACATTTACAGCAACTGCACCTGTAACATCCACTCTGTAATTTCTTAAATCCGCCATTGTCAAAATTCCACCTGCTTTTCTCACGTCTTCAACAAGTTTTTCACCAACTTTTCCATTATAGAATGCTTCAGGGCCTTGTTCAGCGACTGCCTCTAAGCTGTTCCCAAGTTCTACATTGTAGCATATATCGCCAGCTTTTAACAAGTTACCCTTTGGTGCATAGACTTGTCGTAAGCCCGGATCAGGCATTATCATCTCTGCCTTTTTAGCAATTGATGATCCTAAATACGGAGCAACCTCAAATCCTTGTTTAGCAAGATTAATTGCAGGTTTGACTAAAGTTTTCCAAGGCAACCGCCCATATTTCAACCAAGCCACATGAAGTCCAGCTATCTCACCAGGAACGCCCATTGACAGTGCTCCCTCAGATTTGGCCTTTGCATTATTGGCATACATGTTCTGCATGATGAAACAAACGACACATGAAAAGGATAAATCGAAACACTCAGGCAATTTTACTACTCCAGTTTAAACTTCTATGATGAACTTGAATACAAAATGACCGACGTCTCATGTGTTATCTGTTAAACCTAAATCCCCATCTCCAAGAGAAAAAACAAACCAAAAGAAATAAAAATGAGCAAAGAACACATAAATTTATAGTTGTTTCTCTATAACGTGAGAGCTATATGCACTCGCTCCTGCGTTGAGTATAATGAAGGACGAGATATAATGTTTTCTACCTCCCACCTCTCCATCTTATCTTACAGAAAATGATCTCTCTCGTATTCCTTTATAAAGAGTAGGAAACTATGGTGTGATGTAATACATAAATGTGAATGCCCACATACCCCCAATCACAAAAAGAGATTCGCACAACCGAACAATATAATTAGAATCCACACAGTCCAACATTATGACCTTTGTCATCTAAATCCAAGTTGTAATTTTACTTGGAAAATCAAACACAGAGATTATGAACCTGTGAAGCAGCGGCCGGAGCAGTTTCTCTCATGTCAAATGCTTCGGCATCTGATGTCGATGAAGACAGAACAACCATGAAACCTCCACCTCCTATTCCACTCGACATCGGATTAACTACCCCCAGGCATAGTGCAGTTGCAACCGTGGCATCAACGGCGTGTCCCCCCATTTTAAGAACAGATATGCCTATTTCAGAGCATCGACCATCATCAGCAGCAACAACAGCTTTCTGTGATTCAACAACATCGCTATTGGTAAACTGGATTCTCTCATTATATTTGCCATCATTTCCCACTCCCAAAAATTTCAAGTCCCCTTGGAGTGCAAGACCTACATCTAAATACAGACAAAAAGCACAGAACTGAGAAATTTACTTCTTATACAGTATATTGATCACATTATTAAAAGTCAAGATTTGGTAAATTTAAACATTTTCAGGCAAATACATGACCACGCAACCAGAATCACTCATTTTTGTCCTATATGAAGCGAAGTTTTATAGAGGATTTCCTTCGTAGAATGATCACAACAGTTCTATTCTCTAATTCCTATAATCTGAAGAACCCATCATCCCATCTTTGGCAAAATTCCTTAAAACTCCTCAAACATATCAAGACAATTCACTGGAATGGGAAAGATGAAGCTAAGAAAATTCTTACATGCTATGACTATAATTCCAAGAAGAAACCAAAGGGCTCTGCTCCATCCATTTCTCTTTGTGAAATCATCAGTACCCAAAAGTCGGATTTCTAAGTCTTGCTTCCCCATGCTAATTTCAGTCTCTCTGTGTACAGGGAGAGAGAAAGAAAGACGGAGGGAGGAAGGGAGGGAGGGATGGATATTTGGAAATTTCAATGTTGTATTTGGAGGCATTATTGTCTAGATACGTAGGTGGCTTTGGCGCATCTATTTCTACATGTCCACAAAAGAGATCGAATCATCTTTTATTTTTTCTACATAATTAGCCCTTGTTTGGACCTCGGGAAAAAAATGAGTTTCGAAATAATAATTTTTTGAAAAAATGTGTGTTTAAAATAGGCTTTTAAATTTACGTATAAAATTATTTTATGAGAGAATATATAGTTGAAAATAAGTTTTGAGAAAAATAAAAATAAAATCCAAAATATATCACTTTGGAATATATTAATAGAACAAAAATAAAATTTTTTTTTTTTTTCGTTTGCCCTAACCTTATAATTCATATCCAATGACAAAATACAAAGTCAAAATATTCACTTGAAATGAAATAATGCACACACCCAAAAAAGAATATCTATGAACAACTAATTAGTACACTTTTTTAAAAAAAAAAAACTTTTGAGATTGATGAATATTGATTTGAGAACCATCTAAATTTCCCCGTATGATTTTGACCCTTTAAGTTATATTGTATCGTGTTGTACATTAGAGAATACCTCATTTTCAAGTCCCAACAAACACTCTTCTAGTTTCTTTTTTTAGAGTTATTAATACTTTTTCTAACTTTAAATTGTACGTTTATTAGACTTTAGACAAACTTTGTCATCCATGTCCTTATTAAAAACGCTGTTGTATTCTCTATTCAGTTGAAATGTATCTAAGAGTCCCCCCAATTTTAGAGTCGAGATTGTTGTTTCATTTGATTTAAATGACAATTAGTCTATGTTCGCTTAGAGGGAAAAATGTATTCATGGATTGCTTCGAAATTTATACTTAAAAAGATTTTGTTAATTAAACCGAGAATAAATAAATTGATATTATTGAAAAATCTAATAAGAGCATGTTTGAGAGAAATTTGTAGTTTCATTTTTAGAAATTATATGACCGTTGCACAGTATACTTTCACCAATTTTTACAAATTCTGACACCTTACTGCATGATAGAAAATGGTAAGAATCTATCTCCTTCATTTACGTTTTTACCCCCCCATTCTCAACCACTCAAATTAATTACACTTATTTCCACTTAACCACTTCATTCACCATTGTATCAGCAATTTCCAACACCACTCCCTTCCATTTCCGTCGGTTGTCTGCACACACCATCCTGCTTCAAATATTTAGTCCAATTTGTTAGAACCTTTTAAAATAACCCATGTGTATCCTACCCAATATATGGATGTTTCGCTTTTTCTCGCATTAAAATTTCATTGTTCAAAGTGGATATTTCCTCCCTCCGTCCAAATCGCCGGTGACCCTCGATTGCGATGACGACAGTGACGATCACTGACAGGTGAGAAGGGCTCCAAAATTTGTTAACTATTTAATTTTACCAGTAATGTTTTCAAGCTGTTTTTGCATAAGATGGATGCATATGTATGCTATGTTCACTGATTCATATTTGCTCGTTTTCCCTCAATTGTTAAGTGGTTATTCATCAACTGTATGAGGTGTTGGAAATTAGTGCAACTGGTCAAGTGT
>CAIGRP010103691.1:0-23049 GCA_903798385.1 Fraxinus cuspidata | reverse complement strand
ATCATTTTACTTCAATTGGTGTTAAATGAGGATATTGTACTAATCAAGATATATAAAAAAATTATTATAAAATTTCTCTTCATACCTTTTATGACTCGAGCAATTAAGTCTGCAAGGATTTTTAAAATCTGGTGTCATATGATCATCTGACTTAATGGAGAGAAAGCTTCAAATAAAAAAAAAATCAGAAAAAGCATATGCATGAAACAATGGACGCACCAAATGCCTTGGTTAAGTCTCAAATACTTGTTTAAGAAAATTTGACTTTTGATAAGAGATTGTTAGCCTAGTTAAGTCTTAGAAATTGAAGCAATCAAACTTAATGGAGAATCCTTGTTTATTGAAATGTTGAACTGCAATTGGTGAAACTCTGCAAAACTAGAGAGGTGAGGATGGTAAAAAAAAAATTCAACCTTAGTTCACATACTGAAAAATAGTGAAAAGAATAAGTTTGCGGGTGTGTGAATCTTACGAGTGATGACCGAACATGTTTGACCATTGAGGGTCGGGAATTGAAACAACTTATGAATTCATAATGTTATGCTTAATTCTTCACACACACGTCGATTTTATGTTGTAAAAATGGATTTTGATTTCTGTAATGTGATTTTGAAGTTGTNCATGTTTGACCATTGAGGGTCGGGAATTGAAACAACTTATGAATTCATAATGTTATGCTTAATTCTTCACACACACGTCGATTTTATGTTGTAAAAATGGATTTTGATTTCTGTAATGTGATTTTGAAGTTGTGCATAGATTTGTTTTTATGATTTCAATCCCGAGATAAAATGTCAGGTTAGCTAGCTAAATCTTGTTGCTTTACTTGATTGACTTGCCACCGATTAGGTAATTAGCATTACTTGTTTGTGTGTTTGTTAGGTTTTAATTTTGTTTGATGACAAATAAAGATTCAAGTTTGGGAACGTGATACGCGTAGTTTATACACTTATTCGTGACCTTAAATTATGATATTTTATTATTTTTTGGATTAAATTTTACCTAATTTATGTTATATTGTGTTTTGTAGGTAAAATTTTATATTTAACGAGGAATTGGAGAAATGAATGTAAAAGTGACGAAAAATGGCAAAATTCAAAGATGAAATCTTGGAGAAAAATATTATATTAAATGAGTTCGAGTTAAATGGATATCAATAGACTTGCATTGGAAATTTTAATTAAAGGTCCAAATTAAATCTATATATATTATAATATACACACGGCACCGCACAGGAGGCAGACGGAAATAGAGGACAGAAAGAAAACAGATCACATTGAGAAGGAGGAGAAACTAGGGCAGAAAACAGAAAAAGAAAACGTGGAAGAGAAAAGAAAGAGAGAGAAAAGAGGAAGAAAAGAAAAGAAAAGAAAAAGAGGAGAGAGAAATGAAGGAAGGAAGGAAAAGTCAAAAGGGTAAAAAAACTGACACAGCACAGGGAAGAAAGGAAGAGAGGGAGAAAAAAAAAAAAAAAGATGAGTTAGAAAAAAATAGATTACAATCATTATAAATATTTACTTGTTTTTGTCAAATATGAGTTAGAAAAAATAGATTAAGTCCTAAAGTATAGTTCTCGTGGGAACAATAGTCCGGACTCGAAAGTCCACTATATTATTTGTTACGATATCGTACACTTGCGATATAAAAAATGCAACAGATCTAAAGTATCAGAATCCATAAATTTAAGGAGCATCCGATACTATTGAAAGTATTCCTACAAGTTAATTTCCAACAACTTCTCGATTGTTAATAAATATCGAGGAGCTTTTGAGACTAGTGGTGGCAATGGGCCAGCCAAGCTTCCAATAAGTCGCATGTTTCTCGATTGATAATAAATATCAAGGACCTGTCAAGACTAGATGTGGCAATGGATTGAGCCAAGCCCACGAGCTCTCGTTTAGGCTCGGCTCGTTCCTCGAAGGCCAAGCTTTGCTCGTGAGCTCTTTTTTTAGAGATAAAACCATTCTCCTTTATCTAGATTTGGGACCACCTATTTAAATTTTGAGTATGCAGAATTAAAATTGTACATGAACAACTTGTTACATGTACATTTTTTTTAAAAAAAATTAAAAACAGTATTATAAAATAATATAGTTAATTAAGTATCACTTACCTAATATTTCAGCATATTTATCTTGCAATTGAAAATGAGTATCTTGCCAATCATTCATGCACATTAATGCGTCCAAAATATCTTCTTTCAGTTTACTCTTGACTTCGGACATAACCTTCTTACCTATACTAAAAACAAGCTCCGAAGTTACAATACTAACTGTAGGTGTTAATAGGTCATTTGCTATCGCAGAAACCACTGGCTATCATCGTTCGTATTTTTCGCTAGAATTTAATTATTTCTTTTGAACTTTTTTTAAATTGTTTTATTATTAGGCATATTATGATTAATATAATTAAGTAATTTAGCAGGTAATGCATTTGGACTTGCGTCCAATATCTGATTATATGTAGTAGATATATTACTACTAGATGAACATATTACATCATATCTATATGTATTAATGCCTTCAAATAAGTTTAATATTTCAGTGTCGTCTTCTTTAATATCAGCGAGATGAGTAGGTGCAAAGAATATCGACTAATATCTGCACACATTCGTTCTGCATATAATTCATACATTTTACATAAAATTTGTTCTAAATTTTTATAAATGATAGGTGTATTAAAAGTGAAAGTTTTTGAAATTTGATTAATTACATATTTAGTATCTCATAAATTGTATTGAACTCCATGATACATGCTAAAGGAAATAACATAAGCAAGTATTCCCAATAATTTCTACACTTTAATTCCATAAAATATATAATTTCACTAAAATTATAATAATTTTTGTATTTATGAAAAACCTTTGCAATTACATAAAGATGTTCAATCACTATACAATTAGTGAGATAGTATACTTTATATAAAATATTTGTACAGTCATAAAAATTTACAATTTTGTTTTTAAATTTTAAAAGCTAAAAATCAATCAAATTCATTCAAAATAGTGTCATCATCGTTTCTAATATGCTGATTGTTATAAAGTTCAGTTATGAAATGTTTAAATCCTTCACATAATTTTAATAATAAGTAAGTAGAGTTCTATTTATGGCCTGCGTCATTAATAGTTGTTTTTTTTTATTTGCCACCTTAAATTGGGTATAAAATTCCTCAAAGGTTTATTTTCTACTATGTGAAATTGTGGTGCATCTCTAATTCTTTGATTTCATTCTTAATATGTTTGAAACCATCATGCACAATTAAATTAAAGATATGTCACACACAATGAATATGAAATAAAAAACCATTGAGATGATGTAGTGCTCTACACAATTTATCGATAACTGTCTTATTAATATTAGCGTTGTCAAATGTAAAAAAAATTAAATAAATTTTACTTTTACAATGATATTCTCTAATAATGCTCAAATAACGTTATATATTATTAGCGTCATGAGATATCTCAATAAGTTTAAAAATGATAATTTTTATGTATAAACCAAAGTGGGTCTATGTAGTGTGCAGTTGTAGCTATATAACTTTTTTTTATTATTCACTTCCCATAAATCCGAAGTTAAAGATATAAAACCACCATATTTTTGTAAATCGATAATCAATTGTCTCTTTGTATTAATGAAATATTCTATTGTATCGGAACCAAAAATATTTCTATTTATCTCAACGTACCTCAATTGAAGATATTCTTTCACGTAGGAGACGAAATGTTGGTTGTCCGCTATTGTTAGAGGCAACTCAGCATCGACAATGAACTTCACCATTCCCATTGGAACTTTTTCCTTCGAATACATCCACATGGAAAATGTCGTAGAAGCAAAATAGGTAGTTTGACTATCAAATTACAGTTGCGTTTGAACGGCATCAAAGAAGCCCATGTTTTGCCGCACATGCTTTGTAATGACGGTTGAGGTGGGTGGTACCAATGCTATTTTGCAATGCTAATCATTGTTAACAATATTTACATACGACTTTAAACTCTGCGACTCTATCAACCACACGACCCGTTGGAATCAATTTAAAGTGATCCCAACATTTTGCCTTTTTTCCCTTTCGCTCCCTTTTTGCATCGAGAATATCTAATTCCTCATGTTCCACTTCGGGAACATCAGCATCATCCAAATTAATTGGATTACTACTTTTGTGAGCATTCAAATTTGGAATATTTTCTGGAATTGGTACTTCGTTGAGACCGGTAAATTCATTCTGAAATTGACTTTGCAGCGTTATAGATGATTCACCTTCGATACTGAAAAAACCCTCAATAAATGAGTGTGGATCCATTTATGAATTGTGATGAAATGTATATAATATGTATTGTAATTTGTATAGTATAGATAATATAATAAGTAATTAAGTAAGTAAATAAAAAGTGTATAATTTTTTTTCAAGAATTCAAAGAAAGTTTATGTATGATATTGTAATTGTAAATTTGTCATATTAATTGATATTGAATAATTGAAATTGAAGGTAGAAGTGATTGTAATAGATTGTAGAATGTGGAAGAGAGTGAGAATGGTTTATATATATATATATATATATTAAAAAAAAGATGGAAAAAAATGAAAGTGGTCAAAACGACCACTTTTGATAGTTCAGTGACCGTTGTACAATGACTAAAACGGACTTTTTTTTTTAAAGTTAAATACGAAGTAAAAGCCTTCGCTAGAATGAAATCCACTGATAATCAGAAAATGCATATATTGAATAAATTATGGAGCTAAAATGATACAATTAAAAAGTTTAGGGATCAAAATAAAAATATGTAAAAAACTCGAGAGCCAAAATAGTAATTTCCCATATAATTATGAAAATGCTACAAAAGTATTTTTGAGTTTCTGATATTTTGAATCTAAAAATGAGGCCGAAAACAGAGAACAAACGAAGAAACAAAACCGGTTCCTCCCCAACCGGTACCCGATCCTTGAGCCCAATCGGATCAGATCCAACCAGTTCACGCACTTCACCTTCCTCAGCCGCACTTCTCGACCGCGGGCTTGTGACCGAAGAGCTCGCAATATTCGAGAGCCTCCAAATCTCACCGGAACCGAACGTGAATCCGAGAAGCTTCCCGTACAGTGTGAAGCAGCAATGCTGGGAAAAAGCACAGAAAATCAAGGGTCGTGACCCGGATCGATGGCGCCGGGACCCGTTGGGGAACACTGTGTTTAGGAAGCTTGTAGGCTGCCCCGGTTGCCTTTGTCATGACTATGACCACATCATTCCTTACTCTAAGGTGATTTCGAGCTTCAAGATGTATTTTTGTTTAATCTTATCAACATCATGTTTGATTAATGATTTTGCTTACTTTTTAAGTTACTTATTTTGTTTGATTTCTAATGTTACTGTTATTTAACTAATGAAACTTGGTTTCTATTGGGGAAAAATCGTCTACTACAAAATGGGATATTAACAAAGTCATAGATATGAAAATAATTTATAAGAAAAATGCTGATTTTAAGAAGTAAAAATCTTTTATTGCAAAAGAAAAGCCATAGGACTGTAGTCGACTTCAACTTCCACTATATCACAAATAATACAAGACTCACAATCTAAGAAGCATGGATACTTGTAAATTGATCACGTGCCCATATTTGATACATAATCAAGCTTGAATACTCTACGATATATATATATGATACTTTAGGACTAAAGTTTTGAAAACCAGCCCGAATGTTGACCAAAAAAGGCTAAAGGGTCAATGATTGAAAGGTTGAACTCGGATTAAACCGAGGTCGAACCGGTTATATTAAATAAATAAATTTTATATATTAATTTTTCTAATTAATTAATATATATACACAAAAGCACCCATTAATGATTAAATTTGGGTACATTTAATTTTTATTTTGTCATATGGTGAATTGTTTAATACTTTTATTGTATTTTATTGTGCCAATGTAATAAAATTAAATAAAAAATCACATAAATTGGAATGAAAATGGAAAAAAAAAAAGAAGAAATTAGTTTGAAGAGATAAATAATTTACACTAACATGATTATCCCTTTATAATAGAGCTATTGCCTTTTAATTAATTCAACTTTTATAATTGGAAAATTATTTACCAACAAAGCTTTTGTTCTGAATCCCACATCGGAATTACGTACCAAAACCCTGGAAGATGATTGCTATAAATATGTGGGCTAACAAGTGTTTCAACTTATAATTATATGTTATGCGCCTTCGAATGCATTGTGCCCAAATTTTAAAATAATAATTTTTAAATCAACCGACCTGCAAAACTGGTTCCGATTCATCCGATTTTACTGTTAATAGACAAATATATTGGTTTCTTTTTTACCAATTTTAGATGAATTGGGTTTTGAGCATTAATCGTATCGAATATTTGATCGGTTTTCAGTTTTTTAGGTTCAACCGATCGGTTATGTTCGACTTCGATAACATTGGTTATTACACGTGAAGAAGAATGTTAAACTAATTGGCCCAGTTCAATTTTGATAACATTGGGTAGGACATGTAAAGGAAAATGTTATTGCTGAGTTTGATTCTATCACTAATTGATATAATATGGATTCATATGTTATGTGGCTACTTGGTTCACGTGCATCTTTGCTTCAAAGCATTGTTTTGAAACTTCTCGTTCATTCTTCTTCTTCGTCTTATGCGGAAATAAATTGGAGTATATATTCTTTTGTGCACTCTATGAGAAGGAATAAAATAATGTCGCAACGGGCTGAAGAATCGGTTTTGATTCATAGCAATCTGCATCTTTTATCAAGAAAATTAGATTCCTGAGAATGCATTTTGAAGTAGTAGATTGATGAAAAATGTGTGGTTAAAAAATAAGGAAAAATTTTGGATTCACATGTAATATTATTTTATTGAAAAACGTGTGGTTGAAAAGAAAAAAGAGAAAAGTTTATTTTGGAAATAATGAAAATCAAACAAGGGTTAGATCTTCATTCAAAAGAAGAATCCAAAATGTGGGACATTGTCGAATACATATTTGATATTCTTGGGGGTGTTGAACTACTTTGGATTACTAATTTATATTAAATGAGCCTGATTTGGAGGGTGTTATTTTAATGATAATGAAGAAGATGATGTCGATGTTGAAGAAAATGAAGTCGGGACAATTAAGGATTAATATAAAATGTTTTATTATTTTTCTTTCTACACAAACAATTTTCTCTAATCTCTCTAGTAGATGTTTTCCAAAATTGTCACTTAAACATGAAATATTTATAAGAAAATATTGGTAGTTAGCAGCCTACAGATCTAGTTAAAAAATTTAAAAGTTCTGACTTGATAAATAAATGGCAAAATTGAATTTCTTCCTTCATTTCATACAGCTGGTGTCTGCCATTTATCCAAATAATTGCGGCTAAGTTCTCATATTTTTGGAAATTTACTTAGGCAAATTCTTCACTCCAGCACGTATCTTCAATATTATTGTATATTTTATCTTCATTGGTTGAAAGAAGACATTTGGATTTTACTTCGTTTCCTTGTCAAATATCTCTACCTTTTTGTTAACAATAATGACTGCCCATAATCTTCACTTGCTAGAAGAAGCAAAATTGGTTTTCTCTTACTTGAATATATGCTAACATTTGTAGCAAAATTAGTTTTTTCTTCATTGATTTTGTACCAAGTTTTATTAGAAAAATAACACTGGTATAAGAAGTTTGATCACTTTATGACTAGTTAGGGATACAACAGAACGATGTCAGACCACAATGTATTTGTAAAGAAAGTTGCGGATGATAATTATATTATTAGCTTGCTATATGTTGACGATATGTTGATTGTTGGTCAAGGCGTCAACAAGATTGCCAAACTTAAAAAAGGAGCTAAGTTTTTGGCAATGAAAGACTTGGGATCAGCAACACAAATTCTCGACATGAAAATATCCCCCGATAGGAAGAACGAAAAGCTATGGCTATTTCAAGAAAACTATATTGAAAAAGTTCCTGAAAGATTTATCATGAGTAAGGTAAAACTCGTTTCTTCTCCACTTGTAGGTCATTTCAAGTTGACAGCTAAACAATGTCCTACAAGTGAGAAAGAACAGGAAGAAATGAGCAAAGTATCTTATGCATCTGCAGTTGGCAGCATGTTGTACGTTATGGTATGTGCAAGACCAGACGGTACTTGTGCCGTTGGAGTTGTCAATCGATTTCTTTCAACTCATGGAACGTACCATTGGTTATCTGTAAAATGGATACTTAGGTATCTAAGAGGTACTTCCAGGGTGTGTTTGTGCTTTGGCAGTGGTGAACTTGTGTTAGATGGATACACAGATGCATATATAGCAAGGGATAGTGATTCTAGGAAGTCGACATCAAGATTCTTGATGGCCTTTTCAGATAAGTTGTTTCTTGGTAGTCCGGGTTGCAGAAAAGTGTAGCTCTATCATCTATAGAAGCTGAATATATTGCCATTACTGAAGCTTGTAAAGAAGCTTTGTAGATGAAGAAATTTCTTCAAGAATTGAGATTACAATAAGAAAAGTATGTTGTTTATTGTGACTGTGAAAGCGTTATTCATCTATCTAAGAACTCAACATTTCATTCTAGATCAAAGCATATTGATGTCATGTACCATTGGATTTGTGACGTACTTGAAGCCAAGATGTTGAATTTAGAGAAAATTCATACTAGCAATAATAGATCGGATATGTTGACGAAATCTTTGCCTAAGGAGAAGCTCGAAGCTTGTGCCAAGAAGCGGGTTTGGTAGAACCCACTACATGAGGCGGAGGGGAAGATTTGTTGTGGGGTCCGCCACATGTAGGGTGGATAAAACCATTTTTGCTATAAATGTTAGCAAATATTCAAGGAAGAGAAAACTGATTTGCTTCTTCTAGTAAATGAAGATTATGACTGCCATTATTGTTGACATAAAGGTGTAGATGTTTGACAAGAAAATGAAGTAAAATTCAAATTGTCTTCTTCCAACCAATGAAGATAAAATTGCATCCAATAATATTGAAGACATGTGTTGAAGTGGTGAATTTGCCTAAATAATTCACTAAAACACGAGAAGAACTTAACTGCAACTATTTAGATAAATGACAAGCATTAGCCGTATGAAATGAACGAAGAAAAAATTTAGCTTTGCCATTTCTTTATCAAGTCCAAACTTTTGGATTTTTTAAACTAGATTTGTAGGCTACTTACCGCTGATGTTTTCTTATAAATAGATTTGTGATACAGTAGAAGTTGAAGTGGACTATGGTCCAGTGGTTTTTCGTGTGCATTAAAAGATCTTCACACTTTAAAATCGGCATTTTTCTTATCAATTTATTTTCATATATTTGGCTTTGTCAATATCCCGTTTTGTCACACAAAAGAGGAAACCTTTCAGAATCTGCATTCCTTGGAAATATTAAAACCGAAAACACTCAGGGAAGATAGACTTACTTGGATGCTACAAGGGACCCACACAACTATGTCAAAAACATCCTTTGGTTCCTTTTTTGATCATATTGTCATCCATCATATTGTTAAAGGATAGCAAGCTTGTATGAAATCTTATCCCGGGATGCCTTATTTGGTGTGTGTGGAGAGAAAGGAACGACCGATATTTTGAAAATCAAACTCGAACCACAGAGCAAATTAGAGAATTCTTTTCTCTGACTTTGTATAGTTGGTTTAATGCGGCAACTAGTAATCCTATAGAGGGGCTGCCTAACTTTATGTCTTTTATTTCTTGTTTAAGCTGATAATACACTTCTTGTATTTTTCTTTGATTAATAAACTTATTAGATTATCTATCAAAAAAAAAAAAAATGATGATAGAATCATTATTATCAATTGTTCAACTCAACTTCCCATCAAACTTACTGGTGCATCCAACTATCACGCATGGCATGTTCATATTGGAAAGCTATTTATGGTTATGATCTTTAGTGCTTTTAGATGGCTCTTTTCCTTCTCCAACCCTAATTATTGCCGCGGCCATCCCTAGTGAAGCACCACACAATACCCGAAATACAGACATTGGAAGAGGCGAGACAATCTCTTATTTAATGCCTTGATTTGCTCGTTTGAAGATTGAATTGTTATCATGATCCAAATTTTCAGAACAACTGTTGAATCGTGGTCTAAACTTGAGAAGTCCTATGCTAGCCGAACCCCGTGAGCATGTAATGACTTTGTGAGTGAGACTAGAAGGGTGATGTGGAAGATATAGCCGTAAAACTCTCTTATTGGCTCACACCACTTGCTGACGACGAACTTATTCACACTGTTCCTATTGATCTTGGTGATGAGTACTCTGAACTGAATGTGGCTATTCAAACAAGGGATGAGTCAATCACCTTTAGAGAACTCCATGACAAGTTGATGGAGCATGTTCTCTTAAACAGGCTCAACCTACGAAGAATCCCTTCCTGAGTTAATTTAATCAACTGGGTGACGACAGAATAAAGAGAGAAACAACTCGAGGTAGAAGAAATTTCAATTATAAATGTCAATGCAATAGTAATCACAATAAGCAAGTCAGTAATTTTGGTGGTAACTTTGGCAATCGTCAAGGCCAACAATGGCAGCCTAAGAACTCCCCTAGGATCCTTCACCATGTGACAAAATTGGACATGAGACTGAGGAAAGAACTCGTCCAAGACAGGAATAAAGGTCAAGTGTAGGAGCTGTCAACACCGTCATAATCATAGCTTCTCCTTCTTCCTGTCGCCACCAAAGCTTCTATTAGTTTCATCCATCCCTCGTGATTTTAGAACATGTTTTGTTGAGTTGGTAAACTCTCTAGGTCTAGTTTAGGTCATAGTTACTCATATCATTGTAATAAGAGTAATCACTTAACATTTTAAATTTCTTGAGTATCGTGCATAATACCTTTACAAATTTGATATATCGATGTCAGGGGTTCAACCCCTTTTTCCTTTTTCTACAATTTAACATACTAATGCACTTTTCATTGATTACTATGCTAAATATTCTTAGTTATATCTGATGAAACAAAAGTCTAATGTTGAATAAATCTTTGATCTTCTTGAGTCTCTTGTTGAAAAATAAATTTTAAACTTTACTTAAAACTTTTATTTTGATGGAGAAGTAGACTATCAAGGGTTAGTCCTACACTAGTTAACATGACATTGACACCTTTTATAACCACTACACATTCAATTGGTTGGTATTGCTAAAAGATGCTGCCCTTCCCTTGTTGAAACAATTTTTAGTCTATTTTGTCAAGCATCCGTATCTTTACTTTATTTGTGATTACTTTCCAAGCTACAGAGGCGCGATGTATTTAATAAGTTGCCTTTCCACACTCGTATATCCTAGCCACTCGTTTCAATAGCTTATTGGTAAAGTTCCAAATAATGAAAAACTGAAGGTTTTTGGGGGCTTACATTATCCTTACCTTAAAAACGAACAATAAACTTTGAATCCAAATCCTGGTTGAGTGTCTTCTTTGGATGTCCTATGGAGCAAAATTCTTATCGTTGTTTGGATCCTCCGACTAACCAGATCTTCATCTCCCTACATGTTCTCTTTGCTTAGGATATTTTGCCTTTTGCAACCTCCACCACCAAGAAGAAAAAAGTAACTGGAGATACTTTCTTCATTTGGGTCTTAATTGATATGTCTCCTCACTTTACCATTCCCATCACTTAAACAAACCCTACAGGACACACCCTTCTCCATCAGAAATGACAACGCATCAATCGGGCCAAACATTGTCCTCTCATTCCTTGTCTACTCAACGCGTTGTAGACTGCCTCGACGTCCTTGCCGAGTGAAAGTGTTGTCGCCGACTCTTGGACTACATACATAAATTCTAATACTCCTGCTTCTCTCCCCATCTATTCTGCCACCTACACACAATGAAAAGATAAGAGCTGTATTTTCCAAAACCTAACTTGTACACTATGCATGTGATTATGTGCATAGATGGGTGTCTGTGAATATCTCTATTTTGACGTGTGAGCTGTTGGGATTGTGTGTTTTGGCTATTTTGGGTTGTTTTGATGGTGAATTGATATTGATATTAGTGCTGCATTTAGGTGTAAGGAACCTTGTGTTGATGTGTGCTATAAATGCTATTTGCATGTTATAGCAGCAGCGGATATGGTTTCATCTCGCACTATTGTTTGAAGTCATTTCCATTTTTATAGTTAATACAGAAGCACTAGGTAGTTCATTAAAAGGAAATAGCACTCTTAGCTACTATGTAAAAGAACACATAAAACTTCCATCGGATTTTCTTTTTGTCTTTGAATTGTTTCAACTAAATCTCATCAGCTCATGATAAAGATGAAGTTAATGGATTTTGAGGGGGTTGGGTAGGGAGAAAGGAAGGTCATGTCTTCTCTAACTCTGAAACGAGCAGCCCCAAACTAACCAACTTCAAGCACAAATTAGCCTGCATGTACTCATTTACACCAATGTACTCTGTGGCAAGTTAAAAGCGATAGCAGATTCTCATTTTCTCTTGGAATACAACTTGAATTGGATTGTGTTTAAAAAGAAATTCTCTTGGAGAAATATTACTTAAAGTAATATTACTTAAAGTAGCAGGTTTGGTTCTCACATTGTCAAGTATCTGTTGAATAAGTTCTGCAACAATTTTCTCATCCTCTTATGCCTTCTCTTATTTTCTTTCCATATAAATAGCTTGTAGCAGTCATAATGCTGTTGAAGCCTTCGGTTTCCTCACCATATTAGTTCCTGATTATAGAAATGTCTTCCTCTATATTTGTTTATATAACATTCCAAATTTCGAATACTTGTATCACACAAAATAATTATAGTAACCACTAACCAGAAAATAAATACTTAAATTCTGCACAAACTAGATAATCCCACGAGTGTTCCATTTTAATCACTTTTTTCCCCCTTTATCTTATTCATTATTATTCTAATCAACATTTTTTGGAGTCACAGATCTATGTTGAATTTTTTGGTTCTTTATTGGAGGTAGAGTGGCTGAATGCTGGCTAGATTTCTATTTAGACCACCCTATTGTTTGTGTATATACATTATATTGTAGTCTGTAGACACTTGGATGCATATGCACATATTTATGTGCGGATAAAGTGAGAGTCCTAACTTGAGTGTGGATAGGAATATTGCTATTATTCTGCCATGCAGTTCTTAAAATCAGACTAATCTTCTCTTTTCTGAGCAAAATCCTCATGTAGTTGGCTTTCTTTTGAGATAGATGTATGACATTTAGCTTCAAATATCTGCAGGGAGGAAAAAGCACATTGGAAAATTGTCAGGTTTTACAGGTAAATACCTTTAGCATCTCTTTAACTGAATCTGGAACACTTGCTAATTTGGAATCTATATACCTCTTCTTCTTGCCTTTTTTTTTTTTTTTACTATCCACTGGAGGTTTACCTCGTGAAATTGTTTTATATGCAAATAAAAAGATACGTTCCGGAAAGCTCATAGTTTTGGAGAAATCCATAAAGTGATACAAAATGTTTACTCTTGCACAAACAGTTTGAATTAGTTGGGACTTCATACACAATTTTTCTTTCATTTCTGATATTATAAATTTTGTTTATTATTTACCTTCCATGTAGAGAAGTGTATTTTATATTTTTCTAGGAGGAAGTTTATCATCGTTTTGGATTGGAAAAGTGGTCAAATTTGGGAAGCCACTGTTTGGTAGAGATTTTTTGAGAATAGATTTTGTGAAAAGTGATTTATTTATTTTTTATTTTTTTGGAGAATATGGGGTAAAAAGCACGAAAAAAGTCATGTTATGTGTGAAATTATTTTATTGGGAAAACGTGTGGTTAAAAATGAGTTTTAGAAAATGGGGACCAAACATGGGCTTAATTGACTATTTAGTTACTATTATCATTGTCTTTAATTGACTATACAGGTAATTTTATCATTCATAAAATACTTTGGTGGATGAAGTTTCATTTTTGAATATCACTTTGTGAGTAAAGCATCATTATGTTATATTCAATGCGGTTATGTTGCATGAACACAAAAAAAGAAAAAAAAAGCATTTGCTTCGACTAAGCACTCATCATGAATTTGTAGTTGGCTGGTTCAATGTACTATTAATCTCCACACAGTTTCAGAATTAATATTTATAGATCCGTCTCTCATTTATTTTTTTCATTGTTCTTTATTCAACTGTTTTGTGCTATCACCTTTTTGTTTCGTCAGGCAACTGTGAATCGTTCCAAGGGGAATCGGACTGAGTTATCAAAAGCCGATCTTATTCAGAAGAGCGCTTACTGCCGGGTTTCAGGTAATTATTTCTTGGGGGTTTTACTGATTACTTAAAAAGGATCCCCACCTGAAATACATCTATATGCAAAATAAATATATCAAAGAGAGCTTGAATAAATTCAAATTCCCAATGGAATTTCCATTGGAATTATCATGATGGCTGTCACCATTGCTGCAGATCGTGATATGGACCTTCTTGAATTGTCGGCCTATGGCAATGTTCGTCGTGGACAAGATTCTGGCGGATGCAACATTCAATGATTAATTTTTTTGCTCGGCATACTATCATTTTTGTACTATGTTTCCCTTATGATACATATTCTTGTCACACTGTGATCTCTTTGTATCAATTGTGGTGGAAGTGAGAAAGAAAACTCAGTAGTGCTTGTCCCAACTTCTTGTAGAAGAATTCAAGTCAATTATACATGCAGTCAAATATTTAACAAAAGTAAATGGAATTGACCTTTAGGTTATGGGATTTTTTTAACTTGTAGTGGGTAGTCCTTAGTTTACCTTATCACCCATTGTTTTATTTTAATTTGATATGTGGTTATCTTGATCACCATTATCAAAACTAAAGTTCCAATTGGACATTCTTCCCCAATATGCCTTTTAATCCACACATTCTATCGTTTGTACCTTTTGAGTCTCGATTCAAGATAGCGACTCGATCCTAATTTAGATTAAAGAAAAGTGAAAGACTTCGTGATCATTTTTGGAATTTAACATCTAGGAGCTTTTTCATTTTGTGGATTGTTGTCAACTTATTTATGATTACAATAAAGAAGGAAAAAAGTTAAAATTTTATTTATTTACCGTACAATAATTTTCATACTGCGTACTAAACATCCACTTAAGAGCGAGAAGTAAAAGCTGTGCTTGTGACAAGGTTTTGTCATATTGAGTGGCTCAATCTCCATTGGTGGGACCTTGAATGCATTAGGGCTGACTTTTGTGTAAAATGCTCTACATTTCCACTTATTGAAAGACCTAAAAAACACTAAAATTTGGATAAAGAGTGACAAAAATGCTTTTGAAGTGGGACATTATCTTACAACTGCTGTGAAAAAAAGTTGTCTTTTTATTGACAGAAAAGCTCAATATGATGTATGGCCAATCGCATTGCCAAATGTTGCTCTCTTATTGCCACTAACTTTACACAAAAAGATGTAAATATATCTTTCTTCTCTTCCAAAAGGATTATTTACAATTTTGTCCCCGTAAGTTTCATATATATAATTCAAGAATAGTTTATCAACTCACTCTCTTTTTAATATTATTTTAATCTTCAAAGATCAATAAAAACATAATTTTCAAAATCATAAATAGTCCAAATCAATAATCTTTGTTCTTAGATAAAGAAAACTATGTTCATAAGCTGGTTTGGGCTAGTGGATCTTTTTTTTTTTTTTTTGAACTTATTTCCTCGTTAAGTTTTAGCAATGATTGCATATTTATTGAATTGAACTTCAAAATAAAAAATAATATATATATATATATATATTTGCCAAAAATAAAGGAGTGCGCCTTAGGTAGTCAACGTAGAGTTGACTGTCTATTTTTCCATCTAGACGCAAGGTAGAACAATTATCCAAGCCCCAAACCTAAAAATACAGCCTAAAACACACACAAGTATCAAGAATATCACTATAATAAAACAGACTCCTCTCTCTTTTGAACATAGGATTTGGAATTATAATTCTTCGAGTTAGCTTTGCAGCTAGCTAGTCGAACTTTTTACCAACAAAATTGCCTATAACTAATAGACAAAAAAATGATCCCCACGACTCATGAGAGCTTGCAATGATTGTTTCCCTTTTTGATGCACACGAAATTTGTAATATTTATAGAAAGATTTTTCAAATGGAGAGAATGGCTACAATTTGATCATATCTCTTAGCTGAACTATATGTTACCCCACCCCACCCCAAGCCTATTAAAAGTGAAAGTTCTCACTTTTAGGAAAATCCTCAATAAATGTCTCCAAAAGGAAAAAGGGCAAAAGAAAAAACAAAAGCAAATTGAAAAAAAATAAAAAAAGAAGCATTTATGGCACTATCTGCCTATGGAATTTTGGGGACCCCAATGCAGCTAATCTTCTCAATGAGATGTGGTTTACATTTGCTTGAAACACGAAAGTATCTCAACGTGTGATCCATATTCTGATAATATAACTGCATTAAATATATTTGTAAAAAATGAAAAAAAGATTTTAGAAAGTGGAGAGAGAAATTTATGAACTTTCAAATCATGGTTCCTCTTTTTTCTGAAATTGTTTGGTTTTTGAAAAGGAAAGGTACTTGGCTTTTTCTGAAACTCACTAGCCATATTCATAAAAGATGAAATATCAAATAAAATCTAATCTAAATATGAAATATCAAATAAATATGAAATATCCCAACTGCATTAAAGTCTAAGTTATCTGTTATCAACTATTCTTTACCACTTGTTCATATATGTTTGAAAGAGTTAAGTCTCTTGTGTTCAAGTACATGTGTTTACGATTTATGTCACCGATGGATACTCTCGAGAGGTATATTATTCATAATTTTGTTTTTTCGGGATAAAGCAAATATTGATTTTCTTTTTGCTTGTGATATACCTGAAAATGGGATTTTTTAAAATCAAGAATAGACTTACTAGAACTAATATGGATATACATTTCCACTTTGTTAGCTCTAGTATTAAATATGACTTGATAGTACACAAGGAAGAAAAATTTAACCAGTATTTTCTTTAATAGCATTCAATTCTCTTTAATAATCCTTATCAGATGGACCATAAAAATAAACTTTAATTCAATTTTCTTTAGTCCTTTTCAATCAACTGTAGTTCAACTTACGAAGCATGCCATGTGTTAAAAGTGAAGCAACGCTCATAAATGTTAGAAAGGGGACACACATTACAGAAACATGAAATTCATATATTAAGTAGCAGCACAAGAAAAGTCCCTATTATTGAGGAAAAAAGAGCTACTTTTCAAACTACCTTTCAAGGGACACAAAAAAGAGTTAAAATTACATTACACTGCATTTAATTAAAAATCTTTCACTCTCCTTCTGTCAGTATTATTCTACAATGTACATGAAAACACACTTACCGAAGGTAAAACAAAGACATCTGCTTAATGTTACAAGGTACAAACTGTAGTTTTTGCTATGGCTTCTCCAAAATAGGCCTCATTTTGCAGGGGCATTAACTGCTGCCTTTACCGAACAACCCGAGTAGTCTACTTGAGGCTTCAAATTATCGTCCCAAGAAGTCAGTCGAGGTTAAAGATTTTCTCAATAGACGAGTCAACAGCTTTTTAACTTCTTGATGATACTTGAGAAAAACAACCCTTCAGGCAGTCTCCTGGAAGCTAATCGATCGAGAGAATGCAGCAGGATTAGCCTGCAATACAGAGGGAGCGACAAGGGATTTCTTGTCGCCTTTTGGTTGCAAGGCTTTAAAAAGTTCTTCCCTTCTAACGGAATCATACTTGATCCCTAGAGTTTCCCAAATGGAACTCTTTGCAGCTTCATCAGGATCATCAATCCTCAAAGTTTTTGGAATTACAATCGAGCTTCCTGAATTCTTCTCTGATGCACATTCTTTGCCTTCTCGGTAGCTCGGCTTAATCAATTCCCCGTCCCTTGAGTGCTTCCCCAATGGTGAGTCTGGACCAGAACTTGATTTCTTTTGATTTGCTGTTGGAGATGGAACCGATAACCCTGGAACATTCCAAGCACTAGGAACACCACAATTCCAGTAGGGTACTGGGTAGAATGGCATGGGAAATCCCGGAGGACAAATGGCTGGCACAGGAACAGCAAAATTCCAAGGTACGGGCCAAGGAACCCCAGGAATACAAGGAACCGGAGTAGGAAAGCCATTTATATTTTTCATCCTCGGATCTTGGAGCACCTGTTTTACTCCATCTCCCATTGAATTTGATGTTGTCACGGAAGAACCACTAGAACAATCATCGCCATTTTCTCCACCTTTGCAAGAAACCGAGGTCCCTTGATCCATTTTACAGTACCCGTTTTGAATACCGTTCGGTAATGTTTTCTCTGCAAGATTCAAAACAGAAGCCATAGATTCACACAGAGGTGAATCAGGACCGAAAGACAAGACAGTGCCATTTGGTTTAAATGTCGGATGATGGAAACCATTAGGAATGTCAATTTTTGCTTCATGGAGGGCTTCAGAGATTGTAATGTGACGACAATGAGAGGTAGAATTCTTGTTCTTACGACGACCGGCTCCCACTGGAACATTCCTCATTGTACCCCCATCCGTCCAATATCTCTGACAGCTCTTGCAAAAATGGCGAGGTTGATTAACGTTGTAATTATTGTAGTAACAAAACTTTGTATCCATGCTATTGCAACGGGGGCAGGGAAGAAGTTTGTCAGGCTTCTTCAGAGTCTTTTGTTGTGGATTTGTCGAATCATTTTGATCATTTTCGTTTTTGGGTGGATTTTCCGATGCATCATCTTCAACAATGAAGGGAGCTTTGGGATTGTCAGCTGACTCTAACACAGTATTAGGATTCCCTGACTCCTTAGACTCAGCTTGATGTTCATCATCATCATCTTGTGCCTTACTTTCGCAGAATTCTCCAGCTATTTGGTCCTAAAATTCACAAATGAATTCCAATCAGCTACAGGCATAGTTGGGTATCTTTTCGATAGGTTCTAATTTTATTCTATGGGACATAGACGAACCACAACAATCGCTTTATGGACGGTACATAAAACACTGATACTGTTGAACAAATTCTTATACGCACTTATCAAATCCAATAATTGCATTCAGTAATCCGAAAACGAGCAAAAATATCATACCACAATATTATAAATATTCAAAGGCCATATAATTACAGAAACTCCAAACAATAATACTTAGCAATCCACAAGTATTGACCCTTTTGTGCAAGGAATATATTCTTTATCAAGAAACTTGGATATAATAGGAAGAAAAAGGTGGATGCAGAACTTTCCAGAATAAACACCTTTTGAGTAAAGCACTAGATTCAAATGGACACAAAGCATAGGAAGAATCGATACTATTAAGTGGAAAAATTCCAATGCATCGAGGTCATAGAACTTTCTGGAACTCTAATAAATGAAAGAAATTTTGAAAAATGAAAATTCTTGGTCCTCCATGGATACGAGTAAGGTAGAGGAAACAGCAGTACGTTAAATTTTGTTCAATACTGCATAACAAACATGTCAGTTATCACGGTAATTGCATAAAAAATCTGGAGAATGACCCTGAAAAAATGAAAATATTAAGAACACAAAATCCCCCATTAACCCCAGATTTTTCATATGCAAGATTTGCTTAAAGATCCTATGGACATTCAGAAAATAAAATCAACCCATTAATTTTCTTGGTGTTCTAGCATCTGTGTCCTCAAAAGATTACCAGAGAAATACATAAATGTTATGTATCTATCACTTAGTGTGTGCTGTGTGTGAAAAAATCAAAGCTTTTACCTCCTTATTTTGCTGCTTTTCCTCATCTGATTTTCCAGTATCTTCTTCCCCTTGTTGAGCTTCTATCACTTTTTCATCATCCAAACACCGATCCGACTCCATCCCATGACTGCTCGCGTCGGAAAACTCGTCGGAGGGATCGCCGTTGATGATTTTCCCATTCTCCGGTAACACGATCTTCCTCCCAAATAACTTAATCTCCGGCTCCTTGACTTCCTTCATTTCTAATTCTTTTCAATAAAATTCTGAAGTAAATTCTTGAGGCGTTGTTGGCAACGTTGGTGGGTTTGATTTTGATCCGCTGCTTTTAAGCCCTCAAAATGTGGTTGCCACGTCATCATGGATTGATTTTCTCAGCCACATGTTTTTCTAATAATAATTTTTGCCCACAAAATTTATATAAATTTTTTGCATGCAAATTCGGTGCTGCCTATATTTGGGTGTACCAAACAGTCCAAACTTTCTGCTGAATGTTTGAAAAACCCCAACTGCGTAGTGACATGTAAGAGGGTTATTGGCCAGAAGTGGATTAGGGTTGTACTTTGGTGTGGACGACTTTCAATTGATTTAGGATTGTCTTGAATCAGATGGCTCTGATTTCATCTCCAGAAAGTACACTTTTGGACTGGTTATAAGAATTTATTTTTTTTATTGGGGGGTTTTTTGCCCCTTCTATTTTGATATTAGATGAAACCCTAAATTTTAATATGATATCAAATCTCATTAAATTTTAACGATCAATTTGATCCGATTATGACTTTAAAAAATGAGAACAATAATTTCAAAATTGATTTGCTTAAATAAGCCACCATCTTTCAGTGAGATGTTAAGAGATAAAATTTTATATCAAATAAATATGAAAATATAGATCAGCTTATAAAAACTTGTGTTATTCCTCTTATGAAGATTAACATTTTAAGATAGAATCCTACGTTTTCATAGCATTTATGTGGAAATCACTTCTACAACGAGTTGGCAATCCTTGACTTGTAGCGTTGCCTCAATTGTAGATAAGACAGCGAATTAATAAAATTGATTATAATTTTTCATTCTTTGATTCTTTTGAATTATATTAGGTAAAATACGCATTCATGTTCAGGCGTTTGAGTCAAATATTTGGTAGGAAATTCAGCCACTGTTTGAGCAACATTAAAATTTTCATTTTCATTATTCTACTAATTTTCAACCATACATTTTACAATAAAATAATATTTTACATCATATCAATAACTTTTTCTTTTTTTTCAACCACACATTCTCTATCAATCTATTATTTTAAAATACATTATTTCAAAATAACGTGACTTCAAAAGAAAATACTGAAATCATTAAAATATCTATAAATAAAATATAAAAGATTTCTTCATTAATTTGACAAAGTTGACTTTGGAGTGTAGAGAATTAGGACATGGTGACATCAGAAGCTACACAAGTGGGACCCCATTATTAACTTAAAACATTAAGGATATATTCCAAGAATATCTTCCCACTTTTATCCCATTTTTACACTTTTACGACTAACATATAATCACCCTCAAGTTTATAGTCTTTTTTCCCCCTTCTGTCTTCACTTTCTTTACTAATATAACTTTCAGTTAATATTGACTCAAGATTTAATTTCCAGAAATATACGAAAACTCAGGATTTCAAATTTATTTCTTTTTCTTTTGATTCTCTAAATTATGAGTTGCTGCTGCTGCATTCTTTGATTAAAATTGTTTACGGATTTCAATTGGGGTTGACTCTGATACATGAATTTGAGAAACTTAGTTCAATATCGAGTAACATTTTCATAAGACATGAGTTGTCGATTCGAATTGCCTCGTTTTCTTAGAGCTTGTTTCAAATTTTATATCAATGTAATTCCGGCTTCGAACAAATTGGTACAGCTTTATTTACCTCATTTTGCAATTATTCCTTGAATATGAATATATGGAAGATTAAATTTTGTTTTCTTTTGATTTGGTTTCAAAAGCTCCTATTTGTACCTAATTTTTAAACCCGTTTTTGAATTACCTATTTTGCTATTAGTGTGTATTTATAAAGTGGTGGGTCAAACAAAATGTATTTATTCTTTAAAGATATGGAAACCATTAATAGTGATCTACTTTTTAAAAACCGTGGAGCTTAATACGAAGAAATAAAATGAAGTTAAAATTGTAAAATTTAATATCTATTAGGGACTATTGCTGCAATTTGTCTACTATATTAGTCCCTAACAAATCAAAATTTGTCTACTATATTCACACTAAAATAAAAATATAATCACCGCGAATAGAATTTATGGCCTCCCTCTAGAGGAAAAAAAAGTTGTCACCCTCCTTGACATTCAAGCCATCCATGGCAAGTGGGAAACCCAAACTCGAGGCTTGCATCTTATATTATAATTAGTGTCTTAATCTATATGTCCTAATTTACAAGGCAGGACTCTAAGTGGACGAAACGTGCTAATCTTCTTAATTAAACTTAATTATAATAGAACTTTTCAGAGTGCGCCACCTGTCCCGTTTTAATTCTTTATTATATCTCTAAAAATAAGAAAATAATTTCCACACTTTTCACAGGAGAGAGAGAGAGAGAGAGATAAAATGTAATAAGCATGTGTTTTCTCTTTCGGTGTAAAGTTCTGCTGATTTGTATTTATTAATGAAGATTAGCTTCTAATCTTGGATTTAATCACTCTATTGTCTAATTTGAAAGAGAGTTTTTAATTTAAGAATTGGCCTTTAAAAATGTAAAGGACATGTGGGCGGTTTCTCGCACTTTGGACCAATAAAGTTTTTTAATAGCTTATGATTGATACTGACAAAATTGCTCCCTATAGAATAGTGATCAAAATTAAAATTTTAAACTTGACTATTAGGAAAGAGCGAGAAAAATCTTATCTTTCTTGCTTGGTTTTTGATTCAAGGGGACGTAAAAAGAGGTTTAGATGAACTTGTTTCAAATGATAAACGATTAGCATGATAGATTTAGGGGGTGAGAAAGTGGGGTGAGTCGCTCATTGGCGTTTGAGGAGAGTTACATGCGTTAGCTTGCGTATGAGGAGAGTTGAGTTGACTCGTGTTCAGGGGCGGACCTAGCACCTGGCCAGCCCTTGCGGTCGGCTGTGCTGGATCCCCCGGGAGCTTAAGGCAGCCACTGCGCCGACGCTGTCCGCCGAGAAGGAAGGAGAAGAAGGCAGCCGGCAGGTCAAGTGTTTTCTTTGTGCTTCTTATTTTGTGCCCAATTAATTGGGCCAATTTCCAAATTATTAATCCAAATAAAATCAAAAATCCAAATCCCTAATACCAAATTTCCCCCAAACCAAACGATAGAGAATCGGAGATAAGAGAGGGAGACAACCGGGTGCTGGAGACTGGAG
>CAIGRP010103690.1:0-11501 GCA_903798385.1 Fraxinus cuspidata | reverse complement strand
ACCTAAGATCACTGCTATTGAAGAAAATAAGGACTTAGATGAAGTTAAGATTGAGGAACTCGTAAGATCTTTCCAAACCTTTGAACTCACCATTTCTCAACCAAAGAAGGTTAAATCTATAGCCATGAACACTATTAAGGAAGAAGAGAGTGAGCCTACTGACACTGAGATCATTAGGGATGACGAAATAACTTATTTTTTGAAAAAATTTCACAAGTTGATGAGGAATAAGAGAAAACCTCAGGATAGGAAAAATGATGTCCCTAGTAATTCTTGAAAGATAAACGTGAGAAGAATAACCCTAAGACTTCTAGTGAGAAAACTCAGTCGGTTAGATGCAATGAGTGTCAGGGTTTTGGTCACTATAGGAATGAATATCCTAACTTGAAGAAGAATTTGAATAAAGGAAGGGGTAAGGCATTAGCAATGACTCAGAGTGATGACTAATTAGATTTGAGTGTTTAGAGTGATAACTCTGGTGGTGAGGATGAAGAAAATTTTATAGCATGCACGTCTATAGCTAAGATTGAATCTAATAAGGAAATTGAAAAGGTGGAGAATGAAGAATGTAGTGAGAAATCTAAGGAATATTCTGAGGATGAGACCGATATTCATGAGTCTTACCGAGGATTATTTGAAGAGAGTCTTAAAATCAAGAAGGTCAATAAAGCCATACTGAAAAATGTTAATGAACTTGAAAGAGAGATAGAGAAACTCATAGGTGACTTTCAGGACTCTGTCAAAAATTTAAGTGAGTTGAAACTTGTTAATGAGAACTTAGAAGCCAAAGTTGAATCCTTAACAAGTGATCTTGAAAAATCTAACACTCAACTTCTTTCCTTTATGAGTGGTACTCAGAAGCTCGATAATCTGTTGGGAATGAATAAGCCTGCTAGAAATAAGCACGGTCTAGGATATGTTCAAAATGGGAATAAGACTGTTAGTGCTTCCAAGACTACGTTCGTCCCGGGCACCAACAAGATTAGGAATACTACTAAACCTGAACCCAAGGGCAAGAATGTTTTAGGATCGAGGCCTACTAGACAACGTATGATCAATCATCCTATAAATCGGCAACAACCTCCGAGTATGTTTGAGCCTTGGTTTGTTCCCACATGTCACCATTGTGGCACACTGGGACACACAAGACCTAGGTGTTATAAACTTGTGATTAGAAGTAAAAGTCAGGATATATCGAGCAAGGTTAACTTCCTCGTCAATCAGGTTAGCCACTTAATTGAAATGATGACTCACTTGGCTAGAATCACTTCTATTACTAAGAAGGTTTGGGTTAAGAAGAGTGACCTGAAAGGTCGTGAGATTGATCATGCTCTTAAAGGTAAGAGCATCCATGTACTTCTTTGATTAGGTATTTAGGTGCATGTATGTGCAGTTTATTTAGTCCATTCATTTTTGCATACATCTCACATATTTGGGTTTTGTTTTGATTTCTTTTTGTGTTTTTATTTTTTAAAAGTTCTTGATTTTTTTAAATAATAAATTTTTTTCTTCGTGCTAGTGGACATTTTTTAATGCTCATAAATACTACATTTGGAATCGAGTATGCATTCATTTGATCTATACTATTATTTCCATTGCTTGGTTAGGTTTAATATGGAGTATTGAGTATATGTTTCTTCATGTACCATCTATACAACACACACCGTGATATTGTGAGTGAGTCTGGACCGCATGTGTAAGATTTGGGATATCTGTCATCTGTTGTTAAGGTGACATTGAATGTGAATTAACCTTCATTTAGATAACCTAAGCTCATGTAAATTCCCCATATCATAAAATAATAAAAAAAATTGGTTCAACTTATACTTTTTTTGAAGCCTATTTGACTCGAGTTATTAAGTCCAAGGGATTTCTCATAACTTGATGGCCTATGGTCAACTAACTTGAAGTCATCGGCCCAACACTTGTTACATGTGTCATTTTAGTCGCTTAATGAATAATAATCTACACATAAGATGTAATAATCGTAGAAAATGATAATAAAAAAGATTATATATGCTCAAACTCAGTGGGAGAAAAGACTAATATATGTGAAAATGAACTTCATTTTAAAGTCCTAATAAACTCATGGGTTTGACTTTCATTAGGATGGAAAAATACTTATCTAACAGTGATATTCACATATCATTTCTCACAAATTTACGGTTTGAAGTAATGATGACGAGAAAATAGTAACACTTTACACACGTTAGTTACTTATACACTTTACTCCAATTGAAATTGATTTGAGTACGTGAGAATCTTTTTATTGATAGTGCAATACTTGTGAACACATGCATTTTTAGTTCATCAATATGTCGAAAATGTGATTTAGAAAAATGGGCCACTTTCAAAATTTTCAATAATTCAATGCTATTTGTGTCAAATTTTTTTCTCCTGCTTTTCGCTGACCATTGCTCGAACGATAAAAACATAGATTGTCTCGCTCGCTTATCGCTTGCCTCTCGCTCAAGCGACAGCCCGTCTTTTTTGAATTTTAACGTTCTTTTTTGCATTTTTTTCTAAAATTTCCTCATTTTACTCTCATTTTTCTTCAAATCTCTCCACACTCATTTCAAATTCTAGCAATTGTTAAGTAATTGAACGTTAGGCATTCAACGTTTGGTACTTTTTTTCAACATTTCATCCATTTCTCCATATTTTCAAGGTATTATTTTGAAAACCCTCATTTTTTTTGTTTTCGCATTGTTTTTGAGATTTTTGATGTTTTTACTTTGATTCATGAATTGCACTTCACATTTGGAAGTATTCAATGTAGTTTCTTCTTGAATTTCCTCATTTGGGCTGATTTTTCTTGTTTTTTGCTTGGTTTGAGCTGCATTAAATTTTTTTTTTGGTGTTTTTTTGTGTTGTTGATTGGATGTTGGTTTTGTTGGAGGTTGGACTGAGTTGGTGCTTTGTGATGGTGTTGAATGTGGTGTTTTTGGTTAGCGTGGTGTTTGGGTTCGCCGCGCGATAGATATACTTTTTCGATGGTGTTTGGCTATGTGTTCTTTTGGTCTATTCTCCCTCACACAATCCATCACATTGGGGTGGTGAGTTTGTTCGGTTGAAGTTGTCTATTTTGCATTTGATTTTGACACTGTAAGGTGACGTCACATCACCGTGGCGTGTCGTCCGGTACACGTCACGTCATCGCGACGCGTAGTCAGGGCATCGCGTTACGATGTCATGATTTCACGTCACCACGTCAAGTCCTTATGTCCCGGTATCACGACATCGTCTCATCTCCGTCCATGCATTGCACAATTTCATCGATAGTGTTGTTTTGCATTGGTTTGCGTGCATATGGGTGTGTTTGTGTGATTTTGCTAGGTTAGTATCATTTAGGTTGTCCTTTCTCGTGCATTATAGCATTTCATTTAGTAGTGTCATATGTTGCATTTTTTAACGTAAGTATTTGGTTTGCTTCTCAGATGCCACCTAAGTGAGCTTGGACGACTACACAGACATCGAGCGCGTCCATTTCTTTCAGTCAACCCTATTTCATCTTTGCTACTACCCAGGAGGTATTTGGGAACCAGTTCTCGTTACACCCGATACTGGTGGAGCGTGAGGTAGTCTTATCTACCTTTCTCCCGTCCTCGCTACCATTTTCACTTCTAGTGGTTGGGATCCATTACTTATAGATTTGACGCCTCCTCCTAGTCTTCTTGTTCGCGAGTTATATGCTAACATTCATGACGTTAGCGGTTCTACTTTTAGGATATTTTTAGGGGTAAGACGATTAAGATCACTCTAGATATAGTGTCTAGCATAGCCCATATTCCTAGAGTTGTTCACCTTTCATTTCCATACTTATCGGCTGATACTCTTCCGGTGGATTCTCTTATCCACTCAACTACGTTTAACACACCATTAAAAGGAGACCCTAGTGCGATTTGTAATGGATCTCTCCCTACTAATTGCCAGATTTTGTTGCGCATTGTGTCCACGAATCTATGACCTGTCTCCCATACTTCTTCATTACCTGTGGAGAATGCCCGCTTCTTGTACGCCTTATTACATGATGATTATGTTGATTTACCCTCATTCGTTTACCAGCAAATTTTGCATGCTTTTCATGCCACGGAGACTAGGGTAGGGCTCCTTATGCCTGTCTTATTTATTATCTTGTAACCGCACTTGACGTTAGTTTTCCTAAGGGGGTTCCTAGGCCGATTGGCCATACTACCATTTCCCAGAGTCAGTCTCATGCTTCTTCTGAGCCAGCCAAGCAAGTTGATATCCTTATTTCTGTTGATCACTTCAATTTTCCTACTCTTTATTCTGCTCATCCTTCTGCCGACATCCACTCAACATCCATTTATGCTCCTCCACCTACGAAGTCTGTTCCACCATCTACATTTGTTTCCATTGACCCGTCAGTTGCACTTATAGGGCAGATGATTGTGCCGATCAAGCAGCAGCCTCGTATAATGGTAGAGATTACGCAACTGAGATCTATGGTTGATTGACATACTATCGATTTTGCTATGCTTCGCGGCGCTATCGGATATCTTCAGTAGGGGTTGTGATGGATTCGTCGACATTGGGATGACGGCGTAGCTTCTGATGATGTGAGTGATGCTGATGACACATCATCATATTTGGTAGGTTGTCCTTTTTTATTTGTGACAAAAAGGGGGGAGTAATATATATTTTGATGTACTTAAAAGTTTTTAACATTAACATTGAATGTTAAAGTTTTGATCAAAAAACTAGATTAAGTTTTGATGTTTAGTAATGTCAATGTTTCTTTTGGTATGTTGGTTTACATTGATATTGTATCTTAATTTAGCTGGTATGATTTAACGTGTCTAATTTTTAGCTGGTATTACTAATGATTAACAGTTTAAATTATGTTTATTCATATTACTGTTTCANAATTTTTAGCTGGTATTACTAATGATTAACTGTTTAAATTATGTTTATTCATATTACTGTTTCACGTGCTTTTACACTGGTATTGAGTTGTTTGTTTCAGAAAACAGGATTACAAAGAAAAAGCACAGTTCAGTCAAGATAGTTGATTTGATAGTAGTAGAGGTTTTGAGTCTATTTTGTTTTACTACCTTGACTTTAAAATTGAAGTTCTGTCACGGAATGTCAAAGGGGGAGCTTATTAGGTTTTTGATGTAATTGACAATTTTGTGCAAAAGGGACTAGATTTAACGTGTTGTAAAAGTCAAGGAGTAAGTTGCAAATATTATAAATTGAGTTCTATTAGGTCTAGGGTTCGAGAATGGAAAAGAAGGAAAAATGACGCCGTAATTTCGCTAGACCACCGACATAACTTTGCTTGAGCAGCAGAAACAAAAACATTATCGCTAGCTTGTCGCCAGGACTTCGCTCAAGCGACACACCGCCGCTCACTTGTCGCCTAACTTTCGCTCGAGCGGCAGGTTATCCGAAGAATCTTAATTCGCGTTTTATTATTTTTTATCCGGCTCATTCATTCCTAAACGTACAGTATAAAAACCAAAACACCTTTAAACATTTTGGATGAAGGTTGAATATTAAGAAAACACATACTCTCCATGTCCTCACTTTCAACCTTCATGCTGTGATTTGTTCATGGCGGTAAAAACATCAAATCCATAATCTAAATACCAAATTGCTTCTTTCTACACATTTGTCAAAGTCCTGAAGATCAAGGGAAGATAACTGGAGTTCCAGTTGTTGGAGAATGCAGAGTTCTTCATTGATCCATATGAGATAGACGATTTCATAAAGTCGGAAGTTGGTGCTGGAGCGCACAATCCAAGAGGGCTTTGAAAACTGTAGCTGGGAGTTGGTACAGGAGCATACAATCCAGGAGAATTGTGGGAATTGCGGTCAGAAGATTAGAAAGTACTAGTGGTAGTCAAGTCTGGCGGACTGTAAGTTCTAATTCGTTTATAGTGAACTTCTGTCTGACAAAGTGTTCGGAGTTTTTATCCAGTTGGGGTTTCTCCGTAATTATTCTTTGTGTTTGTTTATTGCTTTCATATAACTGTTGTATTTTAACATAAGAAAATTAGATTGTTTGATTAACCATCTAGAGATAATTAATAGTGATTTGTCGCTAATTAATTATTAAGTTTTAATTCTGCATAATTACCTATTCATTCCTTTTAGGTGTAGTTTGTGTCGAACTTCGTTATTTCAGGTTGGATTGGATCCAGTGAAAAACAATTATATAAATAATGAGATTCTTTGCAATGTTCATGAAACAATTAATGATCGTAGCAAAAATTTATGATTAAGAGTTTTCAGCAACATACATTTAATGTTCCTATAGAAACAGATTTTAATAATGGTTAATACATTGCAAAAATGAAAATTTTCGCAACACTCAATGAGCTGTCATTGAACTCTGCAAGAGGTTATTTGTTAAGAGTTTCAACAACAAACAATGAACGTTGCTATAAAACTCGATTTCAACAACATTCAATAATGTTTGAAAAAATGAAATGTTTCGCAACATTCAATGAACATTGCAAAATGTATCATTAGCAACATGCATTTAAAAAAAGTTTCTAAAGCTCAATTATGATTACCAATAAATCCCTTTTAACAATACTCAATTAACGAATGTTATATTATTTGTGTTGTAAAAAAACATTTTGCAAAAAGTGAAACTTTTCACATTGTCGTATTCTTCTACATTGCGACAACATTAGAGCTTACAACATATGAGTGAGCATTGTGAAAGACTTATGGCAATGTTTTATGTCCATTGCCAAAAAAACAATTTTTCTTGTAACAATTTTTTTCTATCAAGTATCAACTATAGAATATTCATCAACAAATATATCTTGTCGCAAAAAGTAAACCCTATTGCATCACAAACACTTTGTTGCAAAAAATAAAAGTTTGTCGCTATAAGTTTCCCATCAAAAATATTTTGACGCCTTGCTTCTCTCATATTTTTTAAGACAATCCTTATTATTTGTCGCACCTTCTTACATTTTACAACAACTTTAATGTTGCCTTATATTTTTTGATATTTATTTTTTTGTATCAATCTTTGCGACAAACTTAAAAAACGTGTTGCACTAAATCACTTATTGCGACAACTTTTTGTATGTTGCTAAATATTTTGTCACAAATCACATTTTTGTTGTAGTGACTCTACTCGAGCAATCTGTATTTCATCTTCGAACCTCAAGCATTCTAAGAAACATTCTCGAGTCCTGAACATGAATGCACGGGGGCCAATGATATGGTCATTTTTTTATCAACCCCGAACAACAATGCCCGAGGTTGTTTCTGATCATCTTGGGAGTTTTTCCATGGTGTCCTCCATGGGCTCAATTGTCGCACGTGACGATTCCACGTCACATCGGGTTTTTATCTTTGTCCCATTCTCTATCTCAAAAGACATACTCTAATAGGACTCTACTTCTATCTTTGAACTTAACCCAACTCCAATAAGATTGAATCCTAACTAGCTTACAACTCCTACTTATATTAGAATACTCAAATTTATTACATCTCTTAAATAGATAATACTTTAAGTATTCTAATCCTATCAAGAGTGCGCTACTTACCTCTATAAATATAGGTTCTACATTATTCAGAGATATTTTTTGCATTCAATTTTTAACTTTATGCTTATATTTCCAATTTCCGTTAACTTAAGCATCAGATGAGCGACGATGGCACAACTCGACGTCTTTGTTTCAAGTATCAAAGAATCCGTTTGTGATCATCATCAATCGTCAAGTTTGGGAATCAACGGGTGGCGATTTTTTGGTAACATCATATACAAATACATATTTTTGTTTATGTGATTGAAAAGACATATGCGAATATAATTGAATGAATTGAATCTGGAAAATAGTCCTTGTTTAGTGTGGATTAAAATCAGTTTTAAATATCTTATGATAAAAGTAGATGAAATGTGTGGTCGGAAATTTGTGGTTCTCATGAAATGTGTGATTAAATTAATTGTTGACTCTGATTTAAAAAAAAAATATGTTGGAATCCAGGAGTAGAATTACCTGGAAATTTTTCTAAAAAAATCTTTAATTCAATAAACAAGATCGTCATTATTTTCACGTGTATGTTATATCTAGAATAAAAAATTTGAATTTTTACCTAAATTCGATTGTCAATTTTTGAATTAATTCTGAATCACGAACTTCCAATATTTTGAATCATGAGTTTTTGGCTTTAATTGTAAGAACTTGATGCTTCAAGCCTCCAAATCTTCTATGGTATTCTCCAAAGTCAAGACTACAATGGTAGGTGTATAGCTTCTTTTAATTAAATTAAGAAATTAATTTTTGGGTTGGACAATTGAATGAAGTAAGAAAATAATTATTTTCTTTCTCTAAATTTGAACACTATGGAATTATGTATTATGATTGTTATTGTAGGTTTTCGAGGATCCATCCAGTCTCTATTTCTAGAGATAAAATAGTTTCAATTCTTGCACAATAATAATTCCAATTTAAAATAGGAGTGTCAATTAAAATTAAAGTAGGAGTTTTAATTAAAGTCTACATCCAACCAGTTTACATGTAATTAGTTTTAGAACTTCAATTACAATTATAATTAAGTTTTACAACTTTCATGATAATTATAATTAAGTAAAAAAATTATTATAATTACAATTAAATACAAAACTCTTACAATTATTGCAATTAAGTCCCAATACTTTATAAAGATGCCATAGGGACCTGATCGAACATATATTATCAAAGTTCCAATAATTAGATCTTATCTAGTCAATCCTAAACCACCCAATCTAATTATTGGTTTTTCTTTTTTCCACTAAAGGCAAAAGACTGAACTCTTGAAATATATAAGATCACAAAAGCTTTTAAATCTGTAATACTTTCTTTTGACTTGCTCTATATGTATTTTATCCTCTTCCGAGACTCGAAAATTAGGTATGAGCATAGATGATTGTTTTACCCTTTTAATTATTCTAACTAATGTACCATTTTTTTGAATGTTCATGTGAACTAATCATAGAGGTTGGAGTTTAGCCATTGCTAAACACCTTTTTAATCGTTTAATAGAAAATATATAAGTGATCACTTTGCTCATTTTTCAAGGCGACGATTCCATATGCGAATTCATATTCTGTACTTCGCTCGTTCTCAAGTTCCCAATTCATCGAAATATTTGACTAATCAAATTGATGTCACCCATTGGTGAATCAAATAACCAATTAAATCAATAAAATTTACATATAATTATGTCAAGAGATTTAGATGAAATACACGGTGATTAAGTAGAATTTAATTCTTCGTATGATCATATTATAGAATTAAACTCAACACGTAATCCGTTCAATACACTCCAAGTGCACTAGTGTCACCTTTAATTATTTCTACAATAAGGACAAATCGCAAACCCGAATAATGAATCGATCAACACTACAATATTTCAGTACAATGTATCAACCTTTATACATTGGTTGTAAATAAATCATTTATAATCAAAATATAAATTGTGTCATACTATACTTCTCAACGCAATTACTTAACTTATATTATCACAAGTGATTATAGACACTTTAATTCATATACTCAATAATAAATAAGTACAATAAATGAAATAAAGCAATTTTATTTACTATAAGAATATTATTATTTTTATATCAGCAGAAATATACTATATATGCACACTACCCAACAAAATCTTGATTTTAATTTCCATCATACAAGGGCTTAATTTCATCACTTGATGTTAAATTACTCCATAAATAATAAATGTTAAATAATGGATTTAGAATGCTACTTTAACTAATAGAAATAGAAATTTTCTAAATGTAGAATATAAATCTATTTATGTTTTTTTCCTAAAATTTGAATCAACCTCGATTCAAATGTTTGCCTTTTGACCCTTTTTGGTAGTTGATCAGACCGATTTTCAGAACATTAGTATCGTGTTAAATGGTTTAAGTTATATCTCATTCAAACTATGATATTATCTCTTGTTCCCATTTTATCACCTTAACCTTCAAGATAATGTGAATCTTAACTGGGATACACACACACACACACACACACACACATACTTATTTATCTTTTGGTTAGTTGTTCTTGTGTTTTGGAGTGTTACAAACACAATAACATAGTTGTTGCATTTTGAGAGTTGATTGCCATTATCCGTAGGCACCGTTGTGACGCAAATTTAAGGACAAAGAGTTTAACTCTTGCCTCAACTTTTTGCTAATTTTTTGGTATTACTTTGTCTATTTTTATTGGCATTCTAATATCATTTATGTGGTATATTCTTCAATTTCTTGCCGTTACTCTATCCAAATTTAGTAAGTTTGTTAAGTTTTGGTTTTAAAGTCATCATTCAAATCCATTTTTTATCAACAAGATTACCACATAATGAAGATTCCACTCTTTAAGTGTGACTGGGCAAATGTTGGTAACAGTGTTAAAGTGGATGATTGCTTTACACTTGTTAATTTACACCAAGGTCAAAATAATTTCCTGAAAGATCCTTTTTGTTTAGCGTCACAGGCCAAACAAGTGTTTTATTTAAGAGAAAATGATTCCTCTTATTAGTACGTGGTTTTGAAAGCACTATGTGGAAGTTTTCGTGATCTTGAAATGTATGATGAGAACGAGGAAGTATATGATGAGAACAAGGATGTAAATGTTGAAAATACATTTTCATTGAATATTGGTGATGTGAATGAGGAAGTTAACTAAGTAAGAGGGGACTGTGAGGGTACTTTAATTTGATGATTGGAAGTTTTGGCTTGTAAATGGAATCATGTTATGTTGCTTCTTTAGTAATCAGCTTCTATATTATGTGTTTTATATTTCATGTACTATTACTTATGTTCTTATACTTCTAGGTTAGCATATGTTTATTGTTTTGTTGTCAGTTCTTTTTGTGTTTTCTTGTTGTGCTTTCTAAATTTTAATTTTTTTGTTTATGTTTGTATTCTTTTGTCGACCTGCAATGGTGAGTCTTGTTTATTAATTTTATATGTCATGTTTTTTGAATTTTTAAAGTATAATTCTAATAATGGTTCTCATATTTTCTGAAATAGGTTGAACAACAATGTGAATACCAGAAAGAAGGATGTTGATGATACAAATGCACCATGTAAAAAGAGATCAATACGAAAAAAATTTACAAGTGGACAACTTGAAGTATCCAAAATAGTTCAATAACATTCTGATTCGTTGGGCACTCCTACTAATTAGGCTTTTTCTAGCATAAATATGAGTAAGGAATCTCATGGAAATGATTGCCTACCTATAAATTCACTGGCGCAAATTGTGCAAAGAGGTCTGTGACTAGAACATTTACAGGGGAGGCGTCAAATGAGGTTACCCTAGAAGATGATGTAGATTTGAGTGGTACTGAAAATTAAAGAATGCATTTGTAAGATACGAGTCTATTACAAAAAAACTATTGCACCATCTCAAGGAAAGACTCATGAAGTCCGAAGGAAGAAGAGAGGACCTACCTAGATGAAAAACTTGAAGGAAGTGATTGCTCAATTGAAGTAAAGTTTAATGAAATGGGACAAT
>CAIGRP010103673.1:0-18817 GCA_903798385.1 Fraxinus cuspidata | reverse complement strand
TTTTTCCATGCAGACTACTAAGTCTTCAAACTAAATTATCATTCTAAGAAAAATTTATACACGTCAATCACATTTGAACATGATGAAGAATATATATATATATATATATATATATATATATATATATATATGTTTTTTTGTTTTTTGTTTTTTTTTCAGTCTACAGAAAGATAGACCTGTGCACTCTGATACCAAGATGTAATGCTGCCAAAATCTATTTTATTGTAATTTATTTTATTTTTAAATAAATAAAAATAATGGACTTGAAGTGTTACCAAAAAAATCTTCTTTATCTAATTTAAGCGAAAATTCGCTTTTATTCAAATCTTATGATTTTATCAATAATAAAAGTGAATTTTCGCTTAAATTAGATAAAGAAGATTTTTTTGGTAACATTTCAAGTCCATTATTTTTATTTATTTAAAAATGAAATAAAATAGAATAAAATAGATTTTGGCGGCATTACATCTTGGATGGAAACGAATTCATAGCTGATCTACACCTCCTTGACATCAAAGACTTTGACGTTATTCTAGGAATGGACTCGTTGGGAAGCAATTATGCAACCATTCGATGTTTTGAACATAAACTAATTTTTCAGAAGTCTAGGGAGGAAGAGTATCAATTTTTGGCTGTACGAGTTAAGTCTTTACCTCGTCTTGTGTCGGCTATGAAGACGGAAAAGATGTTAAAGAAAAAATCTTACCAGGGATTTCTAGTGAGTATATATGGAACTCAACAATCAAAGCTTACTATTGATAATGTACCAATTGTACGAGATTTCATTAATGTATCCCTGATGACATGCCTGGCATACAACCTGATAGGCAATTGGAGTTCACAATTAACCTCGTACCTGGAGCAACTCCATGTCTAAAGCTCTATACAAAATGGCGTCAAAGGAATTACAAGAATTGAAGATACAGTTGCATGATTGGTTGGATAAAGTTTACATACGACCAATTACATCTCTTTGGGGTGCATCAGTTTTGTTTGTGAAGAAAAATGATGGTTCAATGAGGGTGTGCATCGATTATAGAGAACTAAACCCATTGACTATCAAAAACAAATAACTCATTCNTTTACTATAATGCCCTTAGAATTAACAAATGCTATTGCAATATTTATGAATTTGATGAATAGAGTATTCCATCAGTATTTATATCAATTTGTCATTGTCTTCATCGATGACATTTTTGGTATATTCAAAGAATAAGGATCAACATGAAGAATAACTCAAGATAGTACTGGAAACACTACAAAATTTTACTTGGCGATCTCTTAAGCATCACTCGGTTAATCTTCCACGCTTCCGCACGCTCCATTCTAATTTGAAAAGTTATTGTAAAAGTGAATATTTTGAAAATACTAGTAAAAATACGTGCACATTATTATTTAACACGACATAAATATTAAATGATATAACATACCGACATTAATAGATTTAGAGCAAACTAGTCGTGATATCTAATAGTTCGACGAATTTTTTAAGAATTCCGATATCCTGTAGAATTTACATATTTGACCAAACGGTCTATATCGAAAGATTTAACATAGAAATCGACTATAAAGTCTTAGAGTATTTCATGCCAAAATTTATATAAATATCAAGAAATAAGAATTTATCACTTGTACAAAGCATTCTTACCTCAATTGACACCAAATAAATATGAAAATATGGCTTGTAGAATAATAGTAAAATAAATTATTTCTAATAGCACGTATCAACTTTTATAATAATTAAATATCGACTCAAATCAAATTTACGATAAATAAAAAAATATACACAAAAGAAATAAATCCTTAATGCAATTAAGTAGGTAAAACTTAGTGATGAGAGAAGACTTTGAACATTGAATAACGACATAGTTGGTTAAGGTTATCTTTGGCACGAATATGGATTACTCAAATGTGTTTATCTTTTTGGAAATAGCAGGAATATAATGTATTTTATATATCTCTATAAAACGTGTAAAGGAATTAGAATGAATGGAGATGAATTTATTTAGTTCATGTCTGATTTTGTTAAAAATTAAATTTTTAGTAAATGTTGATAAAAAGATGATAAAATCTATGGTTGGAAATGAGTTTGAAGGAAAAAAAGTTCTAAAAATTATGGATAAACATGAACTTAGCATTTTTGTGTATTTCAAAGTTGAGTTCCTCAAAAACATAATATTAGAGATCAAGACAATCTCGAACGAGCTTACTATCATCGTTTGTTTTTTATTAGATTCACATTCGTATCATGGGCTCATTGTACGAGAATTGGAAGCCATCCAATCTCACGATTTTGATGATTTTTATTTACTTGGTCACATTTCTGTATTCGTCATACTTCCACGATTTTTTATTTTTGAATCAGACTAGATTTTAAATTAAAAAGTACTATTATAATTTTTGAATGAAAGTACTAGTTTATAAAATAAAATGTACTACCATAGACTTTTTCATAAATAATTTGTACTACGACGCTTTCGCCGCCTTGACACCTAAAGTTTCTTTGACTAGTTTTAACTTTTAAGTTGGTCCAAGTCTTGGAACTACTTGAGCTCCTACAGCCAAAGAAGGACTTTAGCCCTCCGTTGGTCCACCATTAAAGTGAAAAAAATAAATTAAAATGAATTTACATGTAAAATATTTTATTATTAGAATATGTAGTTAATAAAAAGTTTTAAAATAATGATAGACAAACGAGAGCTTAATATGACAATCAATGGGCAAAATTTAGAAGAAACATAAAAAAAAAAAAATTACAAATAGAGGAAATTATAGTTGGTTAATACAATGAAATTATAGTATAAATAATTTTTAAAAAGAAGAAAAAAATCAAAATATATTATTTGGGTTCATACTATGCATAACTCATTCAATGGTAGGACTTGCGTTGGTCCTAAAGAAAAACAATCCCCATTAGTAAAATGTGTTGGAAATAATTGGGTCTATTCAGACATTATTTCATGAGCATGACCCATTTACGGAAAAAATTACCCATTCCAAATCTAAGAAAAGTTTATTATTACAAAAATTAGTTATTAATTAAATTTTATTTATTAAATAATTAATTAAAAATAATCTAGTAATTAAATATATTAATGTTACAATATTATATAATTTATGGTCACAATTATTTATTAGTCACAATTACAGACGTTACAGTCACAAATCACAAATTTTATAGGTCACAACATATTTCTCGATCACAAATTTATCAAATTAATAAATCACATATTATTCTTTGGTCGCAAATCACAAATTTTATAAGCCATGACTTATTTCATGATCACAAAATATCAAATTAATTGATTACAAATTATCAAATTATTGGTCACAACTAACAAATTTTTAACTACACGGTCACAAATTATCTTTTTCATTGGTCACAATCAACCAAATAATTTGTGACCACCACCACTACTTCCAACAACAACACAGCAATGACGACGATAGCAACCAAACACATCCACCAAATACCACCACGACGATTACACCACCATTAACACAATCGCCTGCACCATTTTGATCACCACAACCACCAATTGCATCAACACCGCCATATACACCAACCATCAAAAAAAAAAAAAAAAACTCAAAACTAAACCAATCTAATTGAAAAAACCAAAAAACTACAACAACACCGAGGGCGGTGCACCATTGCACCAGTGTAGATCCAGATTTTATTCACCATTGCAACATATCGCGTTGCTGCAGATCTTCCTGTCATTCGCACAATACAAATCCCGGTCATCAAACGTTGTAGATTCCTGTGCACATCTGCTGGTGCTACAATTGCTCATGGTGCGAAGCAGTCAAAGCTCGTTGTAGCTGTATAGCATGCGGCCGGTGACATTTTTCGTCGATTGGGATAGAGAAAGGAGAGTAGGGAATAGAGAAATAAGAAAATAGGAAGATGATTAAGGTTTTGGGTGGGTCGATGTGTGTTAATTTAATTTTATAATATATTTACTAATATTGAAAATTTGAATTATTATCTAATTTTTGAATAAAAAAAACTTGTAAATCTTATTTTTGAATTGTAAAATTGAAATTTTTGGGTGGATGTAATTTTCACATTATTTAATATACTAGATTATTGAAATTAATGGGTGAATTGCAAAAGTCTCTAATAAAAAGCCCATGAAATATTAAAGCCTACTAGATTTTTTAAGTGAAAAATGATGGTATTAAATCCAATATTGAAATATTACAAATTTTGTACTAGAGGTGGACATTTAATCAAAATAGAGGTTCTGGTCCGATTCCAAAAATAATAAATTAAGAACTGAACTCGAGAATGGATTGGGTCCGAATCGATTTTTAGTTTTTAAACTAAAACTGTCGGTACCCGACTTTAGAGTTGAATTTATTATTATTATTATTATTTTATAATTTAATAACCCTGACCCAATGACCCGATCATACTCAACCCAACAAAAAAAGTTTGCAAGGCCCATCAAGTAGTAAATTTGCAAGGTCCAACAAGAAGCAAATTTGCAATATCTAAGAGATCTAAGTAGTAAATACCCTAATAAATCATTCGTTTGAATAATTTAATCATATCACTTTCATTCAAAGTCACCCTCGATGGCACTTTATGCATTGCCTAGCCCAACAAACCTTTTTTATGGCCTTGCATGCAAAGATACAGTCAAAACTTAATGCTATTATGCTAGATATGGATATTATTTGGTGACATATTTGCGGTAGATTAAGAAAGTGTTAAAATTGTATTTTGTGACATATTTTATTTTTTCTATTTCTATTAAATATTGAGAAGATAATTTGTATTATCAACTCACGATTATTTTTAACAAAAATGTATTGGATAGAATCGAACCCGAATCGAAAAAACTTTCAATTTACCTACGTACCCCGTAAAGGAGATGAAGTCATAATGTAGTTCACTTTGATTTGGGTTGTTCACAATTTTAGCTTAACAGTTTGAGTTTGGGTTTGGTTCCAGTGATTACATGGAACCGAATGGTTCCATTTATGAAATACACAAAAAGTAAAGGGTGGTTCTGAGGGCATTTTAATATTCTACCCTTCTAGACCGAATTTGTAGTTGTTTTATATTGTGGTACACTTTCAGAGTTAGTAAGTTGATACTACTGTTCCACTACACCATGGCTAGCCTATGACTAGTACATGGCTTGCCACTAGTGCCTTTAGGCTAGCTTTAGCTAGTCGCTCCTATCTCAGGACGTGGCCCCAACCACATCCCATGGATGTTGTAAAAATTGCATGGGCGCTTTGGAGGTGCACTTTGAAAGTACGCGTAATTTCGAAGAGTTGAGGAGCCTTAAAGTTTTCAAAATTGAAATCATGGTTCGATGACATGGTAGCCAGTGGCTCTATGAGTTGGAGTCCATGTAGCAGTAATGGTGTAGTGCATGGTGTTCATTTGGCTAGAGTTGTGATGAATGGACGTGTTCGTTCTTATGAGGCGAGTGTAATGTGAAGAGTCATGAACCATTACAAATGGACACAATTTGGACCACACAATCTGAAGTGTTGTGATCTAAGAGCTCAAATTAATCTTGCCAAATGGTGCAACCATACACTTGAAAAATCTATAAAGAGAGACCTCTCATTTCATATTTTCCACATCAAATTAATTCAATATAAATTGATTACTAATTCTTTCTTGTCAATAAAAAATATGTTCATTTTAGTTTGCTTAAACAAATTACTTTCTGAATTATTTTCAAAAATAAAATTCCATCCGAATAATTTTAATTCGAGTATATTCCATTTGAGAAGCATACCGACAATACTTTGGTTTGGCCAGCAATATTGACATAGTGTACAAGTTTGGAAAAAGCTTTGTTTCTTGGGAGAAAAACACAATAATTCCGTTGGCACATGTATAGGGTAAAATCTATTTTAAAGAGATTTATCACTACCAGTGTTCTAAGAAGCGTAAAGTGTGCGAAACGTGGAGGCCAAGTTTCGACCTAGGTGAGCCTAGGCGATGTCTAGGCGTAAAAAAGCATAAAAACGTTTTCTATTTTAATATTATTTTAAATTTTTAAATCATTCTAAAAATTATTTAATATCTGATGAAAAAAGCTTAAAAATGTAAAAAATGCACACCTAGAAGAGAAAAAAACATTTAAAAAGATGCAAAAAATGCAAGGTGCACCCGCTTTGCCTAAGTGGTGCTTTTAGAACACTGGCTATTACATACCTCGCTTCATCTCCGTTTATACTTTTTCTTTTTTGGGATTATACAAGTTATTAATTTTCACTACAATCTTAAGACATACTTTCTTTCTTCTACATTTTTTTGTTATGAAATTTTGTTACATGTTTCAATATTCTAGTATAGATTAGGTTTGTAGATTGTTGTTACAAAAAAATGACTAGTTCAACTGAGTAGAATAGTGAAACAATTGGAAAAAATTATATATCTAATCAATTTGTCATGCTATCAGTATCTCAACATGAAAAGACAAAAAATTCAACAATACGAACTTCAAACGTTGGCAATAAAAGACGTGTTCCACCAAACTATGCTAAATTTGATAACATTTCTATGTGAAGATTGCTATGAATAGATAGAGGCAAATGCTATTGATAAAAGTAACAAATTGGCAATTGAAGCATGAAGAATGCTGATTTCATATGTTGATTCCCTATTGATTAGATAACACATTGTACAATATATATCGTTCTTACATGACATCTATGGAATTATAGGAATCTCTTGATAAAAATAAAAGACCGTAGATGTCGTGACAAAGAAATTCATCGTTGGTAAATTTTTTGATTTCATAACGATTTATTCAAAGACGATTACGAATCAAGTTCAAGATATGCAAATACTTCTTCACAATATTGTTGCTATAATCAATAAAAGACCTCCACTATGGAAAGATTTTAAAATTATCTCAAGAAAAAGCGTAAAGAGATGACAATTGAGAATTTGATTGTTCGACTTTGCATGAAGAAGATAACAGGGCTGCAGAAAAGAAAAGTTTTATTCAAAATATGGAAAAAAATGCGTTATGATGAAATTTCAGGTTTAAAAGCGAAAAAGAGAAAGCATCGTGACTCATTTACAGAAAAAGGAAAGGAAAAATGACTCAAAATGATTAAAACAGACTATTATAGTTGCGTGAAGATAGGGCATCAAGTTAAAGATTGTCGTAACAAGTAAAGGGATGCACAAAAGAAGAAATCACCTCAAGTAAAAATAACTGAAGAAGACAATAAGACATTATATGTTATCGATATCAACTTCTTTGCATTCGTATATGAAGACTTGGTATCAAATTCGAAAGATTGGTGAGTAGATACAAAAGCCACTTGTCATAATTGTGCAATGGATCATGATGATCTCTATATGGGTAACTCAGCTTCATCTAAAAGAGAAGGAATTGGAAGTGTCATTCTTAAATTTACTTCTGGAAAAGAATTTATGCTGAAAAATGCATGTCCTAGAAACTAGGAAGAATCTTATTTCAGGTTCTATACTCAGTAACAAAGGGTTAAAAAATGTGTTTGAGTTTGATAAATTTGTACTTACTAAATGAGGCAATGTTAGAAAGTGATATGTTTAAGGCCAATGATGTTGCAGTGGAGAATAAGTTCACATACTGTACCCACATGTTATTAATATAATCAACTCTTTAGTTTATTTGCTTCAGTCTTTCTTTTATGGCATAGTAGATTATAACATATTGTCCGTGCTTCATTCAGGAATTTGGTAGGTTTAAGACTTATACCTAAACTTGAATTAGGAAATGAAAGCGAAATTTGCTAAAAAGGACGTTTCAATTTGATTAAAAGTATTGTACCGTTAGAATGGATACATAATGATTGATTTGAAATTTTTTCAAACTCGAGCTGGTAAAATGTATTTTATCACATCTATGGATGATCCTAGTAGATATTGTCATATATACACTTGTTAAGTGTCAAATGAAAGGCTTTGAATGCATTTTTCAATTACAAAAATAAAGTTGAAAATCAACTTGACAAGATGATCAAGGTACTAATATGACTCGTCAATTTTTTATAAATTATGTGCTAAGTTCGATATTATTCATCAATCGATCATTCATATACTTAATCGACAAAACGGAGGTGCTGAGAGAATAAATAAATTTTTAAAAGACATGGTTAATGCTATGCTTATTAGTTCTGCCTTACCACAAAAATTGTGGAATGAAGTAATTTTAACTATTAACTTTATTCTAAATAGAGTTCCAAAAAAAAAGTTATGTATCATAGGAATTATGGAAAGGCAAATTGCCTTCTTACAATAAATAAAAGTGTAGGTTTGCTAAGAAAAAAGTGGCTATGCCACCTCCTAAAATGATCAAGCTAGGTCCTAAAACTGTTGATTGTATTTTTAATGGATGTCCAATAATTAGTAGTGCATATAGATTTCTTGTACATTAATCCGATATAAGCAATATTCATGTCAATATGATTATTATGTCCAAAGAAGCATAATTATTTTGAAAGTATGTTCCCTAATAAAAGGGATACTCCACTAGAATATTGGGGAAAGAAAAAAGAGATGATACTTTTGAAGAAAATAAAGAATTTGAACCAAGAAGGAGCAAAAGAGCAAAGGTTGCAAAATCTTTTGATCTAGACTTTATGTCATTTGTGATTGAAAATGAGCTTTCAACATATAAGAAGGCTATGACTAGCCCAAAATCTTTATTTTTGGAAGGAAGCTATAAGTAATGAGATTGAATCCATTATGACTAATAATATTTGAAAATTGATTGATCTTCTTAAGGGAACTAAACCAATCGGCTGCAAATGAATTTTCAAAAGAAAGTTAAAAACTAAATGTACAATAGATAAATACAAAGCTTGACTTTAAAAGTGACGCGACTTTTTTGACACTTATCCATCTGTTACATGGATAACTTATATCACGATTTTAATTGCTATAGAAGTCTTGAATAACTTTGCAGTTACATTAGATGGATGTTAAGACTAAATTATTTATATGATAAATTAAGCAATTAACTTTATATAGAAGTATCAGAAGGCATCAAAGCAAAAGAACTAGAACATAGAATTTGTAGACTTCTTTATATGGATTGAAGCAAGCTACTAAAAATGGAACGAGAAGTTTGATAGTGTCATTATTAGGAATGAATTCATCATAAATGAATGTAATAAATGTATTTACTTGAACAAATTAGAAGAAGCGTGCATTTTAATTTGTCTTTATATGGATGCCATGCTTATATTAGGGACTAATATAGAAGTCATTAATAAGACAAAGAAAATGCTCATCAATAACTTTGATATGAAATATATAGGTAAAACATACATGATTTTGGGCACTTGATGGGATAACAATGTCTCAGACATATTGTTAGATAAAGTGATTGAGTTGTTTAAAATCCATGGTATTAATAAGTCTATATCCTTACAAGACTACCAAAATGATAAAAAAAAAATTAGAGTATTCTTAGATAATTAGAAGCCTAATGTACTTAATAAATTGTACAAGGTTAGATATATCCAACTCGGTAAGTAAAATAAGTTGATATACGAGTAATCCCAATAATGAACATAGGAGTATACTAAGAGTGTTGTAATACCTAAAATCCGAAAATATTCTTTGCATTATGAAAAATATCCTCCAATAGTTGAAGGATATAGTTATTGTAACTGGATATCAAATACAAATGAATCTAAGTCTACAAATGGCTACGTATTTACTCTCGATGGTGGTGTGACTTCTTATAAATTTCTAAATAAACATGTATAGTTCGAACCATAATGGAATTCAATTTTATATCTTTAGACAAGTAGAAAAGAGGTGAAATGGTTAAGAATTTCGTATAAGATTTTTCGATATGGCTAATGCCTATACCAACTATATATATTCATCGCAATAATAAAAAACTATAGTTAGAGCGGAAAATTTGCATACATCGATAAATTGAAACATATACGTCATGGACATAATACCGTTTGGCACTTACTCTCATATGGAATAATATCAATTGATTTTGAAGTTAAACAACAACTTGGTGGATTCATTTACAAGAGTCATCTAAAGAGAGAATAGGCTACAGTCGAGGAAAATGTGTTTAAGCCTAAATAATGGGTCAACTTAATGAAAACCTAACGTGGAAAATAGAGATCCCGCATATTGGGTTCAAAACTTGATGAAAACATAACATGGCAAATATAGATCCCACTTTCTCTCATTTCCCGTGAACGCTCACAGTACTTTTTTGAATGAGAGAAAAACTTCAATACACTCGATCCACTACTGGAAAAACCACCCTTAGTTAGAGGTATACATTCCAAAACACTCCCCAGTACACAAATACAACAAGTATTAACATATTTCGTGTCAATTGAATCGGACTCAACAAACAAATATGGGCACACATTCCAATGCAGCCAAAAATCAACTTTCGGATTAGAATTTCAACGTGGGACTATCTCCATTGAACTTAGATGGTCCAAATACCCCTGAGATTGTGTCTTCAACGTCAGATTCACGAATTGAAATTTCGAAACCTCGAAGAGCCGAAAATGGTTTTTTCAATTACTCACCATACTCAAACAAAACAAGTGCACGCCCTAAATCCCCTTATTGCACATCATTTGGAGTGCCTTCGATAGAAATATCAGCCTAATCCAACCTTGGACGTGCTCTTACCATCGATTTCAAGGTCCGTCCAAATTGCCAGAAAACTACAGATTCATGTTGCTCAAGTCACAGTCTCAAGAAATATGTCAGGCCTCCATGATTAGCATGAAATTTCACTTCAGACTGGACTGGTAAATTTCATAATTTTCTAACTTTTGACCAGAACGTTCGTTAAGTTAATCCGAGTTCAGTCCCGCCATCAATTTTCCTAATGAGGCTCAGACAATGCTCAATCAGGGTTGGAAAACCTATGCTAGTGTAGTTACTGGCCATTCTAGCCTATCTTAAGTTGAGATGAGTGCACGAAATTCATTTGCATCGATTGTACAAGCTACATATGACTCTTTTGTACTTTATTCTCTTCTATAGAACCATTTATACATTTATGTGAATCGGCTCTTGGTTTGACTGATTCGGAGAAAGCTATTTTGGCTATCCCTAAAAGTAAACACTTGTAGGAAAATTTCTCTACCGGAAGCCGACCATGAGGAAGGTAAGTGAGACTTTATCTAAATTTGGATTCAATGCCTGCTTTGAGGTGGGATTGATTGACACCGCACATATACTTATCCACCTTACACGCGAGGAGAACTATTGTAGGCCTTTTCTTAATCCTTCTTGGTACTTTGATGGGTGTCGATGAGGATCCATAAGTGGACATGTGATTTGAGACCCGAGCGGGAGACTCCAATAGTTCCCCATATAGGTTTTATTTTTTTTATTGCCAATTTATTTCAGTGCTAAGGGATTCTTATTTGCTATATCTAGGGCTACAGGAATACCCTTGAGGACCAATGCAACCACCACCGACTTGAGACGACCTAGTGAGGTTAAGGTATGTATTGTGGTGAATCTGGAGCTTAGATTGCTTAACAAGATTTAGATTGAGCACGATAGTAACCATGGTGTTTGACAAATATTTATTTATGAGAAGATGTCGATTTTGTACTTCCGATGTAGACATATGGGCCACTCATTTAATCAATGTAACTTAGGGACGTCCCCTCCTCCTTCTCCTCTAATTGTTGTGACTCCCCATGTTCAGCCTCTTCATCCTACTGTGAAAACTGCTAGTAGCTCTGACATGGTTAAAGGTAATGTAACGTTTGTTGAGTCAAGAAAGCATTGGGTGCCAGTTTCAACAGTGCCTTCTATGCTTCCCACTATTTCTTCTACCTTTCTAATAGAGTCTGCATCTTCATTGGCAGTTCTTACCTCGACTTCCATGAAAGTAGCTCCAAAGATACCACCAATTATTCTTCTAGTTACTGAGCTCATGCTAAAGGCTTTTATCGAGGCATCCTCTCCACCTACTATCACTACTACAACTGTTATTCCCTCCACTACTACTGAGTTAACCACTCAGCTGACACATATCAATTCTCCTTCATTGGGGACACATATAAAGGATACTCAGTCATCACAGGGATCAGGATTCACCTTATCGATCAATACAGAGACAGTGCCTCAAGCCACCCTTGCATAGGGGCTACAGTTGAGATTCACTCGGAACGATCCGACATCAAGTAGATGTTGATTGGTCATTTCAGAAAGATGCACGACCTAAAGGTTGGAACTACCATGAGATATGCCATTGAGGATTTGGTCCTCAAGCTCTTTGGTGATGGACCATTATCCCAACTTTCCGGGAGTCAAACTTATGTACCTTCACCTACTCCTTCTATCATGGCTCCTATCCATGATAAGGTGAAGGCACATGTATAAAGTGACATGGATGATATAGGTCTCAGAGTTTGCATGGAGAATATTGAGCAGACATACCTTTAGTCAGCGAGTTACTCTCGCATGCAAATGTTGCAGCGTAGAGCATCATGAGATCAGATGCGCCTGCTTTTCACCCGACATTCAGTGCACCATCACTGGAGCAGCATTTTTCACCTAGATGATCCCTTTTCCTTAGATAGGACCTCTCTTCAGTAAGCGAGCTTGACTACACATACTACTGTGACCTAAAAATGTTTCAGACCAAACGCATGACCTGGTCAATATCTATGTACTACCACCCAAAAGTTTACCCTTAGGAGTACCCTTGAGTTGCCTTCACTAGTTTTTGTTCATGTTTCATTTATTGTTACTTGCATTTCATTTTGAGACATTTGTTGCTTTTTTTCATTTACCAGAGGTCAGGTATATACCCCATCCTTTCATGTGCTTCGTTTCATTATGATACAAAATAGCCATGATAGTGGTCTTTACTTTAAAAAAATACTAGGTTCAATAGAAAAATAGTTATGAATGACTCGATGAGAAGCATTTCAGAGTTTTTACTCCTCCCATTTATATAATGCAAATTAATGATGCCTACAAAATATTGATTATGATAATCCATGCTTTTATTGATGATTATATCTTATAAATAGTACAAGTAGAGTATTGCATGGTACTCTTTATAGAGCATCACCTATGTTAGTGTTAACTTGGCTAGTTCAGACGAAAATTTTAATTAGGAAAATTTTCTAACACACTTGCAGAACCTAAGAAAGTCGAGGCCGAAATAATTAACATAATAGATAATTAAAGTTTGATATGAAGGTTGATGTGTTTAATCTATTGTTTAGGTTTATAATAACCATTGGTAGTTCAAAATATTGCATTTATTAATTTTCCAAGTTCGATGGATTATTACTAAGAAAGATTCAAAGTGAAAACTATCTATCCTCATACATTATTTTCCAGTAGTACTCTTCTTTGTTTCCCTAAATCATTTCAGACTTCTTCCATTCATGTAGGAGATTTTTGTAATTAATTGGGTCAAGTATTAGGATCATGATATTAAATTGGATTATTTAATACGATAGGAAATTGAAAATCATGTGAGTGAATTGGAAAAGTCTCTAATAAAGTCCCATTAGATGTTAAAGCATATTAGAACTTTAAGTGAAAATGATGGTTTGAATCCCACACTGAAAGATTACAAAGTTTATACTTATTTATATTGTGGAATGCCTTTATAATTTGTGATTTGATACTACCAGTTCACCTACGCAACGACTAGCCTGTGGATATTCCATGATTTTCCACTAGTTCTTTTAGTCTAGCTTTAGCTAATTGTCCACAACTGGTGGCCTCTAACACAGCCCACACATGTTATAAAGGTGCTTTAGAGGTGAATATTGTTCTTTGCATCGTCAATGAGGAGCTTTAAAATTTTCATAATTGGAACTATGATTCATTGATGTGGCAAGTGGCTTAGTAAGTTGGTGTCTACGTTGTAGTGACGCTGAAACGTGGGCGTTTTCATGGCTAGAGGTATGATGAATGGATGCATTGTTCCAATTCCACGAGTGTATATGAACAGTCATGGACATATCATGAAGGGACTTAATATAGACCATACAATATTAAGTGGTGTTATATAAGGGATCAAAATAATCCAAGTGGTGCAACCAATCACTTGAACCATTTGATAAGTGTATTTTGTACACTTATTTAGGCCACTAAGTTAGTATATTTTAGATTATTTTTGATAAATTATAGCGTTATCTCGTGCATTTATCATTTTAGGTAAAACTCGACGATTAAATGAAATGGGAAAAAATGAATGAAAAAGGGCGAAAATGGACAAAATCTAAAGTTCGAGCCAATGTGAAAATATTCAATAGTTGATTCAAACAAAAAAATGACAATGAAAGATCAAATATGATAAGTTGGATGCAACTAGAAGTCGAATGAGTGAAATATAGTCAAAATATTTTCAGAAATCAAATTTTAGCTGCACAAGTTATATTCTAGATTTTTAGTCTAAGATTAAGACCCCTTTTAACATAGTAAACATTCGAATTGGAAAAATGATATTCCCATAAAAATTGTTTCCCTTTGAGCTATATTTTTAATGCACTTTGAATTGCCTCAATCAAATATCGAGAGAGAAAAATATGATAAAAATACTGAAGGATGTCCAGAAACAAAATATCAAGTACGGGGCCCTTTTTTGTGCACACGAGGCAAAAATTGGCCTCCCGTGGTTGAGAAACTCCAATGATTGTAAGCATGGGTAAAATTTGGCTTGATGGGAATCATTTTCCTTATTTCAATGCAACTCTTTTCGAAACAAAGTGTGGGGGTGTTTCATGACCTAATTTTGCCTCCTATAAATAGAGAACTTAGGAAAAATATTGGAAGATCTCTCTCTAACTTCTTAATACCATATCAAATCATCAATAGAAGAGGCAAACTGCTATATTTTTGCGAGAGAAGATCAAACCCTAGCAAGAATTGAAGGCCAGTTACATCAAGAAATTGAATATTTAACCTTAAAGTTAATGATTCAATATATTTTGCATTATATCATGATGCAGGTGATATTTTTCTTGTATTTTATATAAAATCATGCTTTGCAAATCCTATGTTTATTTATTTTAATTCAAGACTAGTAATTTAATATTTTTAGCGTTCCTTGATTAATTTTTCATTCCCATCGCATTATTTAATTGCTTGATCATTAATTAGATAATTAGTTGCTTATTGTAGTATTGGAAGACTCACAATAAGTATAGACACAGTAAGGTTAATACAAGGGCAATAGATGTTAGGAATAACAACATCTCGTATACAATCATATAGATAATTTGAAATTTAATGTTTTCAATTCATTCAAACTTGTACTAAGAATAGATTCGGTCGTGATTAGAATATAATAAATTTATCTTTGAAAGAAAGTTAAATACCTTAACTTTATTCATTGTCAAGAATGCATGAATGAAACTAGATTATATAAGTGAGAATGAGAATTGAAATAGATAATAATAGGCTGATTATACATTCATCTATAATTTGATACAAACCGTACTTTTACAACATTCTTAGATTAGTTTAGAATAAATAACAAAATGAACTCTTTTGGGTTGTATAATTCGAATTTAATACAAAGCCAATACACTTGATAAAAATTTATTCTCTATAAGATGATACTCTTAACTCATCTATCACTCGTATGTTTACATAATTTTTTTGAACATGTTTTTTGTTTGATAAGTGTATTTTGTACACTTATCCAAGCTATTAAATTAGGCTATTTTATACTACTTTTATAAGTTATAGCCTAATCTCCTATATTTATGATTTGTTAGGTAAAACTTCGTGTTTAAAGTGAAATTGGAAGAAAGGAATGAAAAATGGGCTAAATGAACAAGATTCAAATTTCGAGGACCAAAGAGAAAATATTTAAAATTTAGTTTTGATCATAAAATGATGATTGAAGATCATATAGATGAATTGAATGCAATTAGAAGTCAACTGAGCCGCACGAGTTATGTTCTAGATTTTCAGCCTCAAATTGAGATCCATTTTTATATAGTAAACATTTGAATTAGAAAAATGATATTTCTATAAGATTTGTAGCCCTTTGAGTCAGTGTTTTTTAATACAATTTGAATCACCTCAATTGGATATCGAAAGAGAAAGATATGATAAAATTATTAACGGCTACTCATAAACAAAATCGTACCCATGTTAGAATTTGTACCATGCACGCGTGAGGCCCTTTTTTAATGCACCCGAGGCCAAAATTTGCCTCCCATGAATGAGCAACTTCAATGCTCATAAGCGTGGGCAAAATTTGGTTGACGGGAATCAGTTTCCTTATTTTAATACAACTCTTTAGGAAACCAATTGTGGGGTGTTTCTTGACCTAATTTTGCCAACTAAAACATTGGATGATCTCTCTCTCACATCTAAAATCCATTTATATCATAAAATTTATCAAGAAAAAAGGGCAAATTATATATGAGTTGAAGATGAGAACAAATCTTACACGTAGATTGAATCAAGAAACATCAAGAAGGTAAAGAATCAAGGTTTGGGATTGAAGATCAAGGACGAGAAATTGCTTCCATTTCTAGTGTTCGTAAAAAATTCGGATGATACTTTTCCATTCTTCTTGTTGTTTTATCATTAGAAGCATGTTATGCTAGATTTCCTTTGTATCGGGATGAAGATAAACCTTATTATTATTATTAATTTTTAATTCAAAGATCAAGTAATTTAATACATTTATTCTCTTGATTGATCTTGTATACTTTGTCAAATCATTTAGTTGCTTGATCACCAGTTAGGTAATTAGTTTCTTGTTGTAGTGTTGGAAGACTTACAATATGTTGGAACTTTGCAATTTTAACACACTGGAAAAAGATGTTAGGAATAACATGTATAGCTTGTGCAATCATATAGATAATCGTTTAATTGAATACATTGTTTTGCATATGAATTCGGACTATGAATATGATCGGGTTTTGCTTAGAATATAATTAACTTACCTAGCGAGAGATAATTAAATAATTAGATTATCGATTGTCATGTATACAAATCATGCTAAATTATATAGGGTGAAAATTAAAAAGGATAATAATAGGTAGATTTAGAGTTCCAACACATTCGTTTGTATATTTAGTCAAAAATAATATTTGATAACTAATAGGATAATTTATAGAAATAATTAATATATCTCTTTTGTGTTACAAAATTCAAATTTGATAACAAATTTATACTATTCAATTTAAAGTTTATTCCCTATGGGATAATACTCAACTTTTATTACTTGTCAACTATCTTGTACAATTGCGGGAATTATTCGAACAATTCTTTGGCACCATTGTCGGGGAATAAAGTTTTCAAACTGAATTTATTAATCCGCATTGGACTAAATTTTTTAAATTATTATTTTTTTAAAAATTTTGGCTACCCACTCTGATATATCTTATGTTTGGTCTTCTTCCACGTACTATTTAAAGTATATGAATGATTCCGACAATAGCAAGGGCGCAAAGCAATTTCAATAATTAAGCCCAACATGGATAGTGAAGATATGCTTGTGGAAGACATATATTTGCGAGCTTTTTTATGTGATGCATTATATTGGACAATGTTTGTATGCATGTACTAATTCCCTTATTTTCAAGTTTCGGCAGTTATTTAAGACGTCGAAAATAAGTAATTGATAAATTTGATGAAGGCTACATGCTTGTGGACGAGTATGTATCTATGGATGGAGACGGGGACATCATGCTTGTGGAGTTGGTCTTCCCCTGTTGAACGAGGTTGTACTTACACAATATTGTAATGAACTTGTTGATTTGGATGAAAGCAAAATACATGTGGAAGATGTCATATGCTGAAGTGAATTTAAAAGGTGGGAATATAATCCACTTGAAAAAGGTGACAAGAAAGAATTGTCATTGCTCGTGAATTTAGATTATGAATCGACCATTCCACCTGATGAGAAATTAAATATTGAAGAAGAGTATAAAAAGGATGACAAATTAATTACAAAGGAACCAAACAAAGAAGTGCTAATTAATAAAGATGATATTAACACACATTCTTTCGATTTCATCGATTCTTCAACAATTGAATTTGTGATTAAGCTCGAGAACGAGTTAGAAATCTACATAGTTGAGTTTGAATAGGATAGAATAAGCAAGTCATATCAAATTAAAAGAGGTAATGGTAAAATTTGGAGAATCAATGAAAAGTGGAGAAAAGTCAAAAGAAGTAAATTGAGAAAGACAATAAAAGCTTTCTTTAGAATTCTATAATGTAGATTTCCAATGGTCAAGCTAATGATTATAAATAAGCAGTTATTGGGAGGCAATCCATTATTTCCTTTTATTTATTATGCTTTCTAGATAATAGATTAGGCAATTTTTATTGCTTCCGTGTGCTAGTTGCAGATTATGTCTTCATCCACATATTACTTTATAAGTTATGTTTGAACTTATTATAAATTGTTTCATATTATTATGATTGGTTTCTCTTTATTTTATAGGAAAATGGTAATTGAAAATGCACAAATCAACAATATATAAGGGAAAGAACGTAGTCAAGTGGATCATCTAGCTCCTACAATTTTGTGCAAAATTAAACTCCACTATCAGAACAAAATTCGAGTCTCTTATTTCCTTTTCTTGCTCTTTTATTTTACTGACTTGATATTATTTTAAGACATTGTGAGCAATATCTTATCTAAGTTTGGGGGTAGGGAAAATATTGCTATTTTTTTTTTTTTGTGAGTGTGTCAAATTTTAATGCTTCATTATATTTTAAAAAATTTAAAAATTTCAATTTCAAAAATAGTTTCTTTTTTATCTACTTACTTGTGTGGGTTTGTTAGTGTACCGCCCCAAATCCACTATATATATAAATTTGGATTCGAAG
>CAIGRP010103668.1:0-25556 GCA_903798385.1 Fraxinus cuspidata | reverse complement strand
CACTAGTGGCACTTGCCACTTTCTAGGTTTTGCACTAGTATCGTAGTTTAGCAAAAAGCAAAATTCCGTAGCACTTTCTACGGCCGAGGCCGAATATATCTCAGCTAGTAGTTGTTGTACACAAGTGCAATGGATGAAACAAACTCTGAATGATTTTCATTTATGTTACGATCACATCCCTATCATGTGTGATAATACTAGCGCCATAAATTTGTCAAAAAATCCTATCTTGCACTCTAGAACTAAGCATATTGAAATTAGACATCATTTTCTTAGAGATCATGTTCAAAAAGGTGATATTTCGTTAGAGTTCGTCGACACTGAAAATCAATTGGCTGTTGCTAGTTGTTGTGCACAAGTGTTAGAGATGAAACAAACTCTGAATGATTTTCATTTATGTTATGATAATATTCCTATCATGTGTGATCACACTAGCGCCATAAATTTGTCTGAAAATCTTATCTTGCACTCACAAACTAAGCATATTGAAATTATACATCATTTTCTTAGAAGTCATGTTCAAAAAGGTGATATTGCGTTAGAGTTTGTCGACACTGAAAACCAATCGGCCGACATCTTCACCAAACCGCTTTCTCTCGATCGATTTACCTTCATTAGAATCCTTCATTAGAAGAGGTTTAGGAATAATAAATGAAAATGAAGTGTAAATTAAATATTTCGTGCCTTTGCAAGTCATCCGGACGATGAACCAGACGACCAGTTCATAACCGGATCGTCCGGATGGAAGTCAAGTCTTTGGCAGAAAAACTCTCTACCAAACCGGACGTCCGGATGAAAGTCGAATTTGTTTTTGAAGACAAACTCTTTGCCAATCCGGACGTCCGGAAAAACGGATCTGACATTTTAAAATCGCGATTAACCCTCATTTTTCATCATTTTTCATCATCTTCCTCAATCTCTCTTCCTAAATCTCTTCTCCATACCCTATCTCATCACCTCAAAACACAAATTAAACCTCCAATTAACAAAACCCATCACTTTTAGATTTAAATTTTCCGCAAAATCTTACTTTTCATCCTAAAATTCTCCATCTTCCCAATTTTTTCGAGCCCTAAATCTCTAATCACAAAAATCCTCAATTTTCACTCATAGAAAGATCTAGAAGTACGGGGAAACGACTCAAGACCACAGTACGACACTCTCCTCCACCTTTTCCGGGGAGGACACGGATTTTGAACCCGAGGTACCAGTCAATCCTTTTGCAAGATCACCCATTCTTATTGGTAAGAACATTGATTTTGCCGATTTTACCATAGATGCACCTGAATTTCACATTAAAGAAACATTTGAGAACGTAGGATGGACTTCTATTGTCACACTAGAAGAAAATGCATACCCACGCCTCATGCAAGAACTTTATCATAACATGACTATTTCCCGTTTAAATGAAATTTCTTGTCTTCTTAAAAACTAGCATGGTTTCATTAACAGAGCAATCCTTCGTGACCTCTTAGAACATGACGAATGTAATACTCGAATCTTTTTACGCAAAACACATCCCAAGCTCGACACTTATGACCCTACCGAGGCTTGTCGTCATGTCATCGGGAAAATTTTGAAAATGTCACAAAAGTGAGTGCACACCAATTATCACTTCCATGTAAGGTTTTGCACAACATTATTTCAAATATCATTGTTCCTCGTAAAGGGCACCGCGATCAAGTGATCGCTTTTGATCGTTTCCTTCTCGACTCCCTTCTCATTGGACGAAAACTTGATTTTCCAACTATTGCAATATGTCTTATGAAACTTGTTCACTCCACACGTGCTATCAAGGCATTACCATATAGCATGCTTCTCACCAAAATTTTCAATTTGCATTAGAGGATGAGGCATTCATCTCACCAAAAACCCACCGACCCTATCAATATTCAAACACTAAAATGCATGAAAATAGTAAAAGAACACGGTCAATGGGTGGCATGCACAAAAGGTTTTGATCCCACCTTGGGTCCATCAACTCTACCTTTCAACGGTGATGAAGATGAAGAAGACGACACTGATATACCACCTGCTCCCCAACATGCTCCAAGTAGTCACTCTTCGTCCGGTGGCTTCATATTTACCGAGGATCACTACACCCTGTTAAATGGTCGCATTGATTCTCTTGCATCCACAATTGATAATCTCGGCATAATGCTTCAATGCATGCTCACACTACAGGAAACTATGCAAGCTCAGTAGAACGCCTTCTACGATCATTTTTATGCTATGTTTCCTCCTCCTCCTCCCCCTCTTCCGGATTCTTAGTCTTTGATTTCTTTTTAGATGTTGCCTTTATTTTAGAAATCTAACTTTGTTATGTGACTATTTGAATTTGATCTCATTTTTAGACACTTCTCCTTTCTCCGAAACATGAATATTTGGATTTGATCTCGTTAACTTTTTGTTTATACAAAAAGGGGGAAAATGTAATGATTTGATAATGTGAATTCGATAATATCAAATTGCATGATTAATGTGATTTATGAATTTGCATGATTAAATAAAGAAAATGGGGAATTCTTGATCTGTAAAAAATAGGGGGAACAAAATTTTTCCAAATCCTTTATGAGATACTTTTCTATTACAAATTATCGGTTATTTGTCATAATCAAAAAGGGAAAAATTGTTGACCTATAGTCAAACCGTATGTTTTGATTATAACAAACAAAACTTAATCCTTAATTTGGTTACATGTTAGCAAATTGAGTCAAAGCCATTAAACGAGAATTTGCATATCAAAGAAGTAATGAAGATCGGTCAAGCACTCATGAAAATTAAGTCTTACGGCATCAAGCACACATACCAAATTTAGCCGAAAACTATGTAACTAGATTTTCCATAGAACGATTATAAAGGTAAAATACTTTAGACTTTGCCAAACAACATTTCGTAGGCTCAAGAAACGGTATTGTCATACATGACAAAATTAAGAGACAAAAACAAAAAATGTTTACACAAAACTTTTTTTAACATATGAAATTTCATTAATTGCAAACAAAACAAAAGAAAAATAACAATGACCAACTCTGGTCATTCGAACGTCCGGATGGTGAACCGGACGTCCGGTTCACCAGCAACGGTCATTTTTTGACCGTTCTAACAGAGTTGTTTCGAATGGCTAGTTTGGTCGTTCGGTTGGAAAGAGACTTTAACGTTTTTCAACTGCTATAAATACTGACTCGCCTACCATTTGAAAAACAACTTTTGAGCATTCAATTTGATTTTTCTTGAGCTAACATTGATCTCTCATATCATTTATTATCAAATTACTTTGATCTTGAAAAAATCTTTGATCAAACATAATTCTTGAAAATCATTTTATACATCAAAGATCAAATACACCAAACACTTGAGCCTCATTTATTGCCAATCATTAAAGTGGTTCCATATCTCTCTTCTGTAATTAACCTTGTATTCATTATTCACAAAGAAGAAAAGATTTCACTTGTAAATTCATCTTGAAGTGCTAGTCGTGTTGAGGTCCTGAAAAGCTCAACATTGTAAAAGGATTGGTGCTCCTTGTTACAAGTCACCGAAAGTGTTGTAAAAGGTTGGATTGCACCATAAGTCAATCAACATAGTGAAAAGGCTTTGCTCGTGCCGGAGAGCTTGGTAACGGGGGACGTAGATCATTGCATTAGATCGAACCTCCATAAAAATATCGTTGTTTGCATTCTCTATCCCTTTTATTTTACGCTTTCGCTTTGTGCAAATTCGTTGTTCCACTTACTTGCTTTATTGTGCTTATCATTAAAATTAATCTTTTAGTGTTTACTAGATTAAACTTAGATTAATCCTTCGAAAAAAGTTTTAAAAACCAATTCACCCCCCTCTTAATTAGTCAATCTTGGGCTTTCATGCTGGAGGACTTAATCACTCAATAGATCACCAAGACTTATACTACTTTGTAGAACTAGCATGCTTCAATCAAGAACTTGAAAAATCAGGTAGGGTAGCTATCAAGTGCATTATCAGTTATAACTCAAAAAACCTTACCAAGAAATACATAGACTAATCCTAAATAACAGGTAAAAGCCATCACTACACGTAGTGAGCTCAATTACCAAAGATATATGTGAAATGACAAGCTACCGTTGAAGAAAATGTACCTACTATAGGTGATAAACGCATGGATCAGTTTGAAAAATCAATAGAGGAAAATCATGAAGAACCTAAGTCAACCATTCCTATCAAAGCATATGTAACGTATATCCCATTTCCTTAGAGATTGTAAAAGTACAAGCTAGATAACCAATTTGTGAAGTTTTTAGATGCGTTCAAGAAGCTGGATATCAACATACTACTTGCAGATGCCTTAGCTCAGATGACCAACTATGCTAAGTTTATAAAAGACATAGTATCAAACAAAAGGAAGTTGGAGGGTAATCAAATGTTGATTCCACAGAAGAGTACGGTGCAATCCTTAAGCATAAGTTAACACCAAAATTAAAAGATCCAATGAGTTGTTCTATTCCTTGTAATATTGGTAACAAATATATCTACAAGGTATTGTGTAATTTAGGAGCTAGTGTTAATTTGATGCTTCTTTCTCTTTTCAGGTAATTAGGTTTGGGAGAATCAAAAATTAGTACAGTTTCACTACAATAAGCTGACTGGTCAATCAAGCACCCGAGGGGTATTGTTGTATATTGGTAATGGTTGACAAATTCATATGTCCAACAGACTTTTTTATCCTGGATATGGAGGAAAACAAAGATGTCCCTCTCATCTTGGGACATCCATTCTTGGCTACGACAGAGCTCTTATTGATGTCCAGAAATGACAGTTGATTTTGAGGTTGAATGAAGAAGAATTAACAATTAATGTCTTCAAAGCACTCAAATTCATGGATGAATTTGATTCACGTTCCTAGAAGGATGTATTCAATACTTTAAAGCAAATTCGTCATTCTTCAAGCAGCCAAGGTTGGAGCTTGGTAAAGGTCTTACAAAGCCTCTACTATCCATTTAAAAGGCTCCAACACTTGAGCTGAAACAATTGTCAACCCACTTATGGTGTCTACTTGGGGGAGAAAAAAACTTCCGGTCATCATCTCAAAAGGATAACTCCATCACATGTTGTGTAGAAGGAGATCATCATTTCCGCTACTTAGAATCAATAAACGACCACAAGAATAAGACAATTAAATACTCGAAAATGGCTCTTGGACTCATTTTTCACATTATATTTATATATTTTATATCTCTTATAATTTATTAAAATTATGTGATATAAAATGTACTAGATTCTTCGGGGCATTGAAATCTATCCGTATGAAAGAATTGTCCCTAAAACTACATAGTCAAACAATTCGAGATATTGCAAGATCAATACATCTTCTGTTTCCCATATTTTTTGTTTTGCAACCTCAATTATCTATAATATTTTAAGTAGATGTACTTATTTATTTCATTTTTTTATTTCGATACCATAAAAATTTTAACCGGCCATTCCTTATATGTCAGGTCTGGATTAATATATATCAGTCGGTGTTTCTTGCAGCATATGAAACAGTTTTGAAATATATATTGGATTAATGATATATGAAAAGCATCAAACTTTCTTCTCTATCTTTTTCGATAATTTCAATAGATATTATCGGCCTTCTACTATTTCAAACGGTTCAACAAAGCAAAAAGCTAGGTTTCTTTGTCTTCCAATATGCAACAACATATTTTAATTGGAGAGATTTGAGTAAACACCTTTCTCCTATTTAAAACTCTAACGACCTACGCCATTTATCCTTATAACTCTATTGTGTCAGTCCTGAGTGTATATATCCATGTTTGTATTTTCTCAACCACATGTATCATGCCTTGTACTAATTCTGAAATCATGATATTCTTGTCACCAATCTCGTTCCAATAAGAAGGTAATCAATATTTTCTACCATATAACTATTCATACGGGGTGATTTGAATTGAAACATGATAGCTATTATTATAGAAGAAATCAACAACAAACATTTATCCCAATTTCGAGGAAATTCTAGTATCCATGTTTGGAGCATGTCTTCCAATTTCTGAATTGAAGGTTCTACTTGTGCATGTGTTTGAGGTTGGAATGTATTAAAATTTATCATGGACCCTAACACACTATGTAACTCCTTCCAAAATCATGATCACATTCGAGGATCCCGGTCTGAAGAGATAGAGACAAGTTTACTGTATACCTTGAAAGGGAGAAAATAAGCTTAATTTGTCAACCAGTCCACTATTATTGAGGTATCATCGTATTTCTTAGCAACATTCAGTAATCCAGTTACAAAATTCATTACTATCTTTCCTAATTACCATTATGGGATCTGTAAAGGCTAATGTCCGAACTGGTCTTTGATGTTTTACTTTGACTTGTTGACAAATTAAGCATTTAGCCACAATTTTGGCAATTTGTCTTTCCATGTCAAGCCACCAGTGTAAGGTTATATTTCTTGGTACATTTTCGTCGAACTAGAATAAAAAAAAATATGGGGTATTATGTACTTCTCTAAGTATATATTTCCTTAATTCATTGTCGTATAGTGCACACATTCAATTCTTATACATCATTATGCCTTGTACAGTTGTACTCTATTCAGTCCGTTTTCTTTCAATCATGTTATGTTGCCAAAAAAGTTCAATAGAAAAATTGACATAGTGTCCCATGACATTCTATCATTAGACCATTTAAAATGCAGTCAGCTTTTTTCATCTAATCATCTTTTGCCACCTCTTCATCTATCACTGCATCCGTCAATTCTTTTTTGGTATAATCCATTTTCCATTGGCTAATTTCTTGAGTAGGCGTTGGTGTCCGCACACCCTGGACACCAGATGCCTGGAGGACGCACACCAGTGTCCGCGCAGCGCGAAATTTCCTTTTTTTTTTTTTAAGATTAGATTACAATTAATGTTAATATCAGTTTTTCAAATCTGAGTATTAGCAAATGGATTTCTTTAGTTCATCTCTTTGAAAATTCTGAATAATACTTCACATTTATTGTATGATAGTAAAATTCAACGAATGTAGCACTGGTCACATGGATTGTTCGATTAGTTTTGAAAACATCGTCATTTGTAAATCGGGTTTGTAGACAGGTATGTTGCTGGAGCTGCTGGGGAGATAATACAGAAATTGGAGATAAGCGAGGAATAATGGCCATAGCGCCAAAATGTCTTTGCATGCGGGTGCGTTTGCAATTGTTGAAAGACCACAAAAGTTGTGGTCGAGAGGGCGTCAGTTAATCCACATGCTTCCAAAATCACCGTTCCTTCTTGCCTCAAAAAGGTTGAATCTTTATGTTTTTGGTCTATTTTGAAGTACTTATGTTTCAAATTAGTGATTTGGAAATTCTGTGGATTTTGATATTTGTGATCTGAGTCTGGTTTGGGAATTATTGCTCATTTAATAACTATGTAGACTTAGGGCATCCGAATTGGAATAGAAATGACACTTTTCAAATCTAAAATGGTTGTTTATGAATGAAAATTGTCATGTTGCCAATGGCTTTTGAGAAATAGCTATAACATGTTAGTGATTTTCTATTGAACTTACTTTAGTTCATTTGTATTTAATTGATGATTCTACCTTGTATAATTTCATTAGCCTTGGGCTAAGTTTCTTGTAATCAAATGATGCATATGTTTGTACTTGCCAATGGCATTCATGTGAAAATACTCAGTAGTGAAAATTGATGGAGTATTCTGCTGTAGTTGATTAACTGAAAGCATCTGGATATGCGATTTGAGCAAAAAGATTCATTGGTTATTAATTGCTTTTTTAGTTTTCTTGTTATTTGCGTTCAAAGTGATACTTTTAAAACCTTATACGTGCTGAACTAAGAACTTTAGAAATTATGTTGGCTAATGCTCTAACTTTCTTTTATGCTGCAACCAGGGCCTCGAAAGTGTCCATGTCAGTGTCTTATGTAATGTGAGAAGAAGAATTGCTATCTTTTACCTTTATCTAGCTCTTTCACCAAGTAACCATTTGTTGGAAGTTTCCAAGATAATTTATAAATTGAAATCATTACTCTGTATCCAATGTTGTTATTTTATAACCACTGTTTGAAAGCATTGCTACCACGTATAATATCTAAAAAGATTCTTAACTACAACTTCGACTGGCATGCCTGAGCTAACTTTCCTCGAAGTGGGATCTAAACATCTCATGTATGATATATTAGATTCCAAGAGATGTAGTTTCAGCAAAAAGTTCATGAAAATCAAAAGCCTCCACATCCAACATTGATGGAGGACCATCCATTGCATCAAATTCGAAGATTTCTGCAATGCACCACAATCCCAAGAAGTAAGTTAATCCAATGACAAACCAACCAATTATTGAAGTATGTTATTAGTTCAATCAAGATGCAACACAAGAAATGCTATTATACCCAAAGTTATTGAAATGCTTAAAAGATAACCGTAAAACTATTCCAACGAGGGTCATAGGTATTTTGGTAAGTAAATGTTGATTTTTTGCTACGAATAAATGCATAATTTGTATCCTGCCTTTCTACAAAGATCCACTCTCCAAGAGAAATAGTGAGTGCAACCAATTTGCTGATAAGCATTTATAATATTTTTATTATTTGGCTGTCAATTTCTTATAAATTTCTCATTCTTTTCAGCTTCATTTGCTATGTGGGTTAATTTCTTGAATTATAAAGGTTAGTACCCTAAGTTTTTATTACATTTTATAACTTCTCTATAGCAGAGAGAAGAAAAAGAGGCGGAAAGAGGACAATTGCTTTATATGTTGATGCACATTGTTGAGTAAGTTTAGTTATTCTCGTTGACCTTTTTTGATCCCTTGACTTCGGATTGCATATGTTGGTGACACTTCAGCTTCAAATACTAGCTGATCTCAACCTTAGAAAGACACCTCAGCTTGTACAACTGGTGGAAAACAACAATGTAATTAACAAAATATCTCTTCAAATCTTGATAAATTTACAGTGTCGTTTTTTTTTGTTCGAATTCAGCCCAATAGGTACAACTTAATCCAAGTATAAGAATTTCCTAACACTACTTTTAATCGGTTTTATCTCTTTGTTTTGGAATAGTTTATTGCAAAAAGACAAATAAACAATTAAAGGAAGGGTGATTGGTGAATTAGTCTTAGCCGGTAAATGATTTGTTTTTATATGGTATTTTGCATCAATTTCGAGTGGCAGGATTGAGTTATATATATATATATATATATATATATATATATATATATATGTATATCTTATTTTGTTTGTGATTTTTTTGTTATTTAAATGGATGAGCAAATTCTTGAGACATGGCAATGGATACTTTGAGTATCTGTAGTGCCAACCATTCTTCAGTTTTCCTTTATGCTATTTTTGCCCGATTCTTCTTGTTGGCTTTACTTGAAGGTGCAAAAGCAATTTGATGGCTTTGGATAACTGTTTTCTGAAACATGTTATCAAATATTTGATCTTCCCTTTTATTATTTCGGAAATAATTCTTGCAGAATGATAAATCTAAAGCCATTGTTGTGCTTTCAAAGATTTATGATCTTAATCACTTGGATCAATCAACTTGCTACTGCACTTGAGGAAGAGCTCCAGATAAAGAGTGCAATTCGATACTCTGATGTTTTTAATGTAAAAGAATTAAGCCTTGCATTTTTTTGCTGGAGCACGACTTCAGGTAATTTATGAGCCATTTATAATTTGATATAGTGCATTCATATCTTTATATAGGAAGATGTGATAGAACTTTTTTATTTCTGTTGAATGTGCTACTACCAACTACTAACACCACCTGTTACCTTTATCTTATAGTTCACATTCTATTTCATGGGGCATTGTAAGTTTGTGCCATCAAACCTCTTGGATCTGAGGAGGATAACAGGAGAACAAATTTAGAGGACCTTGCAATTCTTTGGTGGAGAGGTTAGATGAGCTCCTATAATTTAAATTGCTAATCTTGCTTTCTTTTAGCAGCAATTCATCGTGATTTATGCAGGTTATATGTGTTGATTATGGATTCAGTCTTGACAAAGTTCAATTTAATATGCTTTGTTCGACTCAAAATGTTTGTTTATTACTACATTTGTTGGCTTGTGTATTATTGTTGCCCAAAACATTTTGAAGACATTTATAAAATGAAAATATTATTGTTATTTCGATTTGAATTTTACATTTCATTCTTTCCAAAATGTATGAGTACATGAATGAGTGCAAAGCTACGAAGATGCCAATACTAGATAACAAATTTATTCAATGCAGATTCATGTGATTGTTTGTTCAGTTCATAAGAAATGCTTGGGAAGAATGTTGCTGAAGATGAACAAATCACTGCAATTATGATGCATAGGAGGCAAGGATATCGTCTCATTAAGCCTGAAGTTCCATTACAGATGTTTATTTTCCAATTTTCTTTTAAAGTTTATTCTCCTATAATTATGCTGATATGATTAATTTTTAACAGGGACATCATGAAGTAGGATCCTTTTATTGTTGATCTCAATTTGTTTAATAATTTTTGACAGATTTGATGTTCCTAAAATCTTGAATTGCATGGCTAAAAATAATCTCCTGCCATGCATCTGGAAAGATGCAAGCATAGTTCTACAACTTGGATTCCTAGGAACCATGTTACTTCATTTCATAAGAGTATGATATCACTTTGCAGAGGCCAAAACAATTGGAAAAATGTAGAAAAAAAAATCCTCATATGTCAGAGATCTAGTCTCTCTTACAAACTCAGCATAATTCATTCATTTGAAGGTGTATAATCATTTCCTTCTATTGTCTAAATATAACACCCAAACATGTACATCTACCCATCATCCTTTAAACCAGTGCACTTATCTTTCACTAATCCTCAGTATTAAACACGCTAACATTACCTTTAAAATAACACGACCCGTGAATGGCACGAGCAAAGACTAGTTAAATTTAAAATTATGAATTACAATTTTTATGATTCATTCATTTTATGATCATGTCCTTAATTTTTTTATTTTATAGTCAAATAACTTTACTTTTGTACATAGTATTCACGCTAGTCAGTCTATGTAAAAAAAATGAATGTTTATAAATTATAAATCCTCTTATCTTTACCAGTGTGACTATTTAGTAGTTTTTTTAGATATTAATTTTTTTTAATTTATCGATTGGGATGTGTTAGATTGGGTTTTAAGTTCCCCCCCCCCCCCCCCCCCCCATGATTGGGTTTAAGTTTCCCCCCAAAAAATTCAAAAAATGTCACTATTTAAAGAGGTTTGTGCTTTTACTTCACTCATTCTTCAAAATTTTCACTACCTCATCCTCTCTCAAGGTAAACTAAGCCCCGTGAACTCCTTGACGAGTAGGGTGTTCCAGCTACTCCGTGTAGTGAATGCTACCAGCAAAATGAGGTCGCGACTTTCTCCCCCATTGTACCTCCGGCGTGAGAATCAGTAGTCGGTTTAAGAGTAGGGGGAAAGTATAATTGAAATTCAAGCAGTAAGGTTTCAATAGATTCATACCGTTCTCACCTTAGGGGTATTTATAGGCACCTGATGCAACGCACTCGTTCAGCAGTTAATGGTGCCACGTGTCCCACGTAAATCTTCTCATTTTACCCACGTTCTAATGGCATGACCCCCACTCCTCAAGCGGTTGGTTGTGCCCACGTTTGCCGTTGAGCGGTTCTCATCCAGCTCATTGTCATTTGTATGGTTAAGTGTAGTGTTGGCCTCATAGTGGTAGGTGGCCTCATGTGAACGTAGAGTGCCAATGTGTTGGGGTAGACTGTCTCATTGTAGTAGATGACCTCATGTAAACGTAGAGCACCCAGGTGTTGGGGTAAACGGCCTCATAGTGGTAGGCAACCTCATGTAAACGTAGAGCGCCCAGGTGTAGGGGTAGACTACCTCATAGTAGTAGGTGACCTCATAGTGGTAGGTGACTTCATGTAAACGTAGAGCGCCCAGTGTTGGGGTAGGCGGCCTCATGTAAACATAGGGCGTCCAGGTGTTGGGGTAGACGGCCTATCACGTGGCGCTCTACATGGGGTACATATCAAGTAATTATTACCTCATGACTATTATAATGAATTATTAATATCATCTTATATCAGCCCCTTTTGTTTTTCTTTGCCTCAATAAACATCATAATGCATTAATAATGCCATCTTATATCAGGTATGTTGGTCATACAGTCCCCTGTTTGGTCCCGCTACAAAAATGAATGAAATTTTAAGTCAAAATTAAAAATGAATTTTAACCACATATTTAATTGACTTCCGACCTTTGAACCACATATTTTATCAATTTTTATCAAAATTCACTAAAATCTGATTTTCGTCTAAACCACATAGGTGCATAGTGTTCTTCGAGTTCATTTTGTGTTAAGGCCTCTTTTGTCGAAGGATGGAATCTTGTTAGATTTTTACCCATTCGATTACTGTTCCAAAGTTTCCATGCTTGGTTCCAATTCAAGTTGTAGTTGGGTCTTCTCGAATTGTAGGGTATAAATTCACGATCTTTGCCTTTTCCGGTTCCGCTTATAGGATTCGATCTATCACAGCTAAAAACGTAAAATTTGAACTTCTGAAATTTGTACATCTTGACTTAGCTCGAGTTTTAATCCCTCTATAAACATGTCTATCTTTAGGTCATTAGTTCTTGCCACTGGGTCGCAGACCTCGACACTTCCTCAAAATTATTAATGTACTTGAAAATGAATAAATTCATTTACTAATTTTTGGCTATTGATAAAAAATACCTGTTTTGAAATTTCTCCTGAAATTTCTCCTAGGTGATTTCCTTAGTCTCGCCCATGCCAACTAGAGTATTCCACCAATGTCAAAAGCTACCTCGTAGCATGAACGAGCACATGACTTTTATTGCTCTTACATGTTTGCAAAAGTGAACATGCATTACATCGTTCTAAACCAATTTTTAGCCTTAGATGGATCCTTAGTGTTCCACAGAATTGGCAGGTTTAAACATTGAAACTAATTAGAGGCAATACCTGTATCTTTTTCCTCTTTTAGTTGCGAACTTTCTCCATTTGACGAATTATTTATCTGTCGTTCTGATGCCTCACCAATCGAGTTAACAGTTAAGAGATTCATTTCAAGAAATGAGGATCTGGCCAATATGGGTTGAAAAAATGAAAGAAATAATTTTTTTTACATTGAATGATGTAGGTATCTACACTCAGGACATGAGTGTCAGCACTTGAAAGACAAATTTCGAGATTGCACGTACTGGAAAACGAGTGTTGATAACTGAATCACGGGCATAGACACTCGGGAAATAAAATCCAATTTTTTTAAATTTCAAGAAGTCAGATCTCAACACTAGCATCCGGTATAAAAACGTAAGTCAATAGGTATCGATATTATCCTTAGAAATGTATTTTGATACCTGAAAGGTACTACTTCCATTTATTCTATTTTGTTATTGGAGCTAAAGATGAGAGTTGGTCGAGCACAAATAGTCATTCAACATGTGCACTCTTGCTATATAAAGTAGCAAAAAGTATATCTTTTAGTGTTTACCTTGGCAGCTTAAGAAATTATTTGGTATAGATGCATTGTGCATCTAATGATACTAATTGAGAATACGAGATTCTTGATATTTATGCAATTATCTTATATGTTGCAGATCTCAAGTATTAAGAAGTAACCAAACACTTAATGGTATTTCTACGAGAAACATTAGTGAAAAGGTGTATTTGAGATATATTTATGTAATTGATGATATGTAATTCTGAAGATGCCTAGATATATTTTGATAATATTAAATCACTAGAATTGCATAAAATATGGCACAGTATATCAAAAAACTCTTGATTGAATTTTTTGTATGCCCATAGAAAAGCAATTTTGAATAATTGTGTAATATATTGTTGGGATTATGAAATAATGATTTGCATGAACATATAAAGTATATCGAACAGGCTTTTTGGAGTTTACTGAGATGAAATATAGTGATCATGTTGTGTGCATGATTCGTCGCCTTGATGAGATATCAAGATGAGATTATAACTAATCGATATGGATTTCACTATCCTTTAGACTTGTTGTATAGTCAAATCGAGTTTTCGATTGAGCATTGCCAAGAGGAATAAATATAAGGTGCACTCAAGTTAGGTACCTGGGAATACCTGAAGTAGGATCTGTACAATGTTGTTTATTTATAAAAAAATATAACATACGCAATAAGAAATGGGGAAAACATTATAACACATGTTTCACACAACATGTGGTTTTATGACCCATATTGAGTAAATGAGTGAATGGATCCCTACTTCCTTATTGTGTGAGACGTTGATGTTTATATAAACCTTACATATGCCCTTATAACTTTTGACCGTTTCTTGAGATTTTATTTCAATGTTGCTACTTTAGCATGTTACTGATGACTATGATTGATTCGTTTGACCAACATTTTGTTTATTCATATTCATCGGTCGGGTAATTGTGTTTAACCATTTAGGGTATATAACACAATTGTGAATACAATGATACGATATAGGGTTCAAGTATGCTATATAAATACTCGAGGCATAAAAAATACTTGAATTAATGTTGAAAAATATGTCTGGGACATAGCGAGATGTAATGTTCCTTTAATAGAACAACTATATATCTCTAACATGTTGATACTACCGTGGACTCTAATATTACTTGCCGATCGCATGATCTATTTGCCATATGAATTTTTGTGAGATAAACTTTGAGTAGGATCTAACATGTGACATTGGTTGAAATTTGTAGTTCAGGTCAAGTCCATCATGTGCGAGTGAGAAATATTGAAAAATACGAGCCTTGGATCGCCCATGTGGGGGTAACCCAACCCATACGATATCAAAATGATTGGAGGGAGTGATTTAAATTTAGAATTCAAACCTAAAATTCTTCATAACTTCCCATAACTCCAATTTGAACCTTTTATTATTTGTCTAGCACTTGGAAGAAAGAAGGATGGCAAGAGAAAAGCGTGAAATTCATATGGAAAATCACACATAAATTTGAAAGGCCCTAAAATAATTTTTGGGCATAGAAATTCACAAAAGTAGGAACTTAGGTTGTGGATTATAATCCCCATCCATTGTGATCAAGACTGAGACCATTGGAATGCTAGAAAATACAGAATTTGATGTTTAGAAAGTAAGGTGATTTAACCACAGAAAGATAATAGAATTAATTCATCATTTTCAAATAACGATATTTAATCCGTAATTTATGATTGTGCATGAATTCCTACGGATGTAGATCCCAAATATCACTTTATTTTATCCAGCTACGCAAGTTTTATCTTCAGCTGTAATCCTTGTGTTTGAATTCTATTCTTTGATTACATACGATTCGAGTTAAACATATTGTTATCATATAATATTTTAAGTCGTCGAATAAGCATGTAAAAGCACTCACGGTCTTGATGTGTTGGTTGATGGTGATACATGCACGTTTTACATCTACAGAATCTCGTACCTGAACCTTGATATGACAACTTGTAGCAAGCTCGAGATACAATGATTTATTCATATTTATTATATCAATAACCTACGGAAATTAGGAATAGACAAAGAATAGTTAAAAAAGGGTTTAATATAAATTTCACGTAAGGGACCCCTGGTGACTACATCAAATCCCTAGTAGCCTTAATACAAAAAACTTATTGGCTAGGTGTCGAGACTCGAAACATGATTCTAGGCATTTGTTTATTTTAACTTTAATGATTTTATCGATACTCGCCTAAGGTGTCGATCCTAATTTTTCAGTAGGGTATAAATCCTTTAAAGATTTTGAGCACGTGGATCAACACATGAGAATGGAAACACCCCCAAATTACTTTGCAAAACCTGTTATTTGTATGTAAAACTCGTATAACACCACTTTATTCATAAAATAAACATTTACATTACTTGTGGTGGAATAACAATAAATATTACAAGTGATGATAGTGACGAAGACGAAAGTAATATAACAATAAATTTTGCAAATTGTATGGCTGACGATAGTTATGGTGTAATACTAAATGTTACAAGTGGTGGTAGTGATAGTGAAGACAATGATGCAAATGTTGGATACATGATGTTGAAAGGTGTAGTGGAAGCGATAGCAGCAGCAACGGTGGTAGCGGTAGCAGCGGCAGTAGTAGCCGTAGTACAAAAAAAAAATGTTATTTTTGTATAAAATTAGCAAACTTTTTAAGCCCCTATTTGACACCAATTAAAATCTAAATTCTAATTTAAATCAAAGTCAATAAATAATTTTAAATACATATTTTGTGGGAGATAAAGTTATTCAGTTATATATTTTATTAACTTTTACTAGAATCTACCGAGAATATTGGTTCTTTTACTTTCTATCCTATAAAATGGGTCTGTAGTCTGCTCTTCTAGAAACCCAAAAGAGGATCAAGCTCTTTTATTCCTAACGCTTTCCAGAACAACGCCAAAAAGCCGTCAAGCCATGATCAACTACCAACCATAAACCAAACCTTTTAATTTTCAACATTTGCGTACTATTAATAAATAACAAGGAGTCATCTTTAATATATGTATATATAAGCATCCAACTTTCCAAAAAATCAATATTAAGTTCAAGTCTCATGATGCCTGTACAAGAATCACTTGAAGAAACCCTTCACTCACAAAGAATGAAGGAGTACGCAGATGAAGCAGAAGAAACACTTTCTTTATGTGATCTTCCATTGTATAGCACTGATGTTGGTGTTGCTGATTGGGAAGAGGATTTGTCCACAGAGTCACAAGGTGGTTTGAGCTCGACTTCATTGTTTGAACAAGATTACTTCGAGTTCTTTAGTCAAGACATGAGTACTTCCACCACCCCTTTACCACCAGAGAACATAATCTTCTGTGGAAAAATAATTCCCTATAAACAACCTCCTTTCCCAGCCGCCAAGCTAGTTGAAACCAAGAAAATGAGATTGCAAGGCAAAGGCCTTTTCTGGCAGAAGTTGAATAAAAATGGTACAAAAAGCCCACCCATGGAGAAGAATATTGAAAAGAAGTCCTTGGCAATATTGCCCGAATCATCAAAGAAAATGTACAGCAACAATGATATGGGAAAAGGGAAAGATTTTTCAGTTCGAAATATGTCATTATTAACTTCTTCTTCATCAGGTAAATCTAGATGGTACTTATTATCGTTTGGCATTACAAGATTTTCAACAGAGATGAACTTTAGGGACATCAAGAATAGGCAGAGCCACCGCAAAAGTATTCCATCTTCGCCAATGTTTCAATACAGAAGTGGGGATGATAAGGTCAAAAGTTCAAGAGAAAGCAAAGGAAAGGGGGCATGGGGGCTGATCAGGGCGTTGAGTTGCGGGGGCGGCCACCACACAGACGCTGTTGTAACAGCTTGCATTCGAGGAGAATGAAGATGCCATTGTGGGTTCCATACCAAATGTTAACCTATTAGGTGGAACAACATGTAATCTCTCTTATCTAAGCTTGATGTGTTACTTTGTTTGTACCTTGTCAATATACAGCAAGTGGTTCAGTGATACGTGTGGTACACATTGAAATTATGTATTTTATTAATATATATATAGTTTGCTTTTTTATTGCTATTTTGAGTATCAAAAACGAACCGTGCCTTGAACTATCAAAACTGCAGAGTATACATAATTACTTTGAAATAGCGTGGAAATTGATCTATTATATCTTTCAAGAGAGAAAATCATGACAAGTAAAACATAGCTCAGAACAACTAAAAAACTATACATGCCTCTTCTTTATTGCTATTTTGACTTAAAGAAAATTATAAAAAAGAAGTTGTATGCTTTTTATATATTATTATTATCACACCCTTACACGTCCAAATGTTAGCGCTTTTTTGGAATGCAATGAGAGTATATAATAATAGTTGACTTGTCAGCCAAGTAATTATAATAAAAGTGCAAATTTGATGCATGATGAAATTATGAATTTTTGACGAGATGCATGAAATGTGAATTATATTACAGTCCCAAATCTGATCGATTTATCTTAGTTCTAATGAAACTCCTATTTTAGGGAGTATAATTTCAAAATTATCATGTGGTATTTTTGACAGTTTTTGATATTAAAAAAAAAATTATCAAATTTTGATAAAAGTCGACAGGCATCGATAAAGTTTCTGATATCATGTGTGGTTAAATTGATGTTTAATTAATTAAAAAGTTGATTAACAAAAAAAATAAAATTGACAAGCAGTAAAGGATAGGGCCAATTGTCAAAGGCGGACGAGTAGGGGACGCTGAATGTAGTGTTTGACGGGCGGCAAATGGGACCCAATTCTAGAACACTAAGATGTATAGCAACTTCCACTGAAGTCTTTTTCGCATGATGTTAATTGTTACCTATTTGTTTCTTAAAACATTCACTTTTCTAGTGGTGTTTTTTTTAATGGAAAATGTAGGTATAAGATAAGTGTGAAAAGTAAGAGATTTTTTAATTGTAGTATTTTTTGGTCTTGTTGAAATAGACTCACTTGTGAAGGATGATAAAAGGAAATATAAAGAGAGATGTGTGGTAAATATTTTCGTTGAGTCGAGTTATGACTCAAATGAGGTTTATTGAAAGTAAACATATTTAATGCATATGAATGTGTGTAATCCTATATGTATACGTGTGATTGCTTAATTCTTTTGTATGATTTTATATTACATTTCAATAAGTTTGATATGTACATTTGGATCAATTTTAGAACAAATTGATTACTTTGTGTAATATGTTTGCATGCATAGTGGGTTGAGATCTATAGCAAACTTCGTTTGCTCTTTGAATGGCATGAGATAATGTGAGGCAGTCATGTGAGGGTTTTCTTCTTTATCTTTGTGAGCAACTTTTGTGAGTGCGGTGAAATAATCAACTCTTTCTTCTATTTTCTTTAAGAGTGTCACTTTCACCCTTTCCTTTGTTGGATAAATCCTTTGTGGATTTCTTTATCATTGATATTGGAATAACATTGTGGTGTTGGGTCAATTTACATCGAGCCCTAACCTTTGTGGTTACCAAAGGTGTTCTAGGTTTGGGATGCATTAGCTTGTGTTGTGTCTTTATATTATAGTTTCAAAATCTGATCGATTTATCTTAGTTCTAATGAAACTCCTATTGTTACCATAGTACTAAACTATCAATACTTCAAAAGGTGTAAGAAAGAATGGAAATTTTTAGGGTGTATAAATTCAAAATTATCAAGGGGTTTTTGGACGGTTTTTGATAATAAAAAATAAATAAAATATGATAAAAAGCCGATAAATTTCGTGGCATCATAAATTTGTCGTTAAATTTAACTAATTGAAAAATAGGTAAACCTGACAAGCAATAAATATAAAAGATAAGGCGGCATGTCAAAGGCGGACGAATAGGGGACGCTAAATGTAATGTTTGAAGGGCGGCAAATGGGACCCAATTCTAGAACACTAAGATATATAACAACTTTCACTGAAGATTCATTGTTACCTATTTGTTTCTTAAAAACATTCACATGAACGTAGTCAACAGTCAATAATCCCCAAGGAAGATTCTTAACGTTCAAAAGATATTTGTCCGAATAATTGGAATGGTATATGTGTTTTTAGCATAATATAAAATCATTATTGTCTTTAATTTTGCAAATCGTTGGGAAAACGATATAAGTTTTTATGTGTTTGGTAAATTGTATTATACAATTTTAAAATTCCATTTGAGCTCCATTTTATCTTAAGAATTCATTTTAGATTAGTAGATTGATGGAGAATGTGTGGTTGAAAAATAAGGAAAAATATTAGATTTGAATGTAATATTATTTTATTGAAAAATGTATGATTGAAAAAAAAAAGAGGAAATTTTTTATTTTGGAAATAATGGGGATCAAACAAAGACTATATATGTATATATACACACACACAAATTTACTAATAATAAAAAAAAAAAAAACTAAGGTCTGATTTTGTATTGTTGTAGATTTTAAGAGATAGTTTTTGTTGTGCTAACAAGTGACATAAGAATTTGTCAAGTGTTTTGGTAAACTTTTATTTTAGAAGAATCAGCACTGAAGCAGTTAATAAACCGGTGCGTTATTATTGTAAATATATAATATTACTAAAATAGACATTGCTTATGATACTATCCTTACGTATTATTATCATTTATTTATAGCTCCATTCATGGGTTCTAAAGCTAGAACTATGCCAAATGAATATCTAGTAAGCATTAAGCAGGGGTGAAGTGAATCACTCAAGAGCTACCTCAATAGGATTAATAAACAATCTATGGAATTGGAAAAGATCTCCGATAAATCAGCCCGCATGTCAGTCATGTCTGAACTAAGGTCCAGAATTCCAGTAGTCCATACACGAAGATGGACCAAATACCTACAATGAATAAACCTAGTTGAGAAACATATATGTGCAGAGGAAGCGACCTCGGATCACGAAGATGGAAAGCTAGACTCTAATCACCCAACTCAAATAAAGGATAAAAAAAGGGGCAAGGCCCTGTCCCAAAAAGAAGGAAAGATCGAAGAGAAAGAGAATGACCTCGCTCTTACCCAAAAAGGTTCCAGGAATATCATCCCTTGAACACCACATGAGAGGGGTGTTTACACAAGCAAAAAATAAAGAAGTCTTCCGCAGACATCCTCCTCAAAAGAAGAACTCGATGGAAACCAACCAGAAAAAATAATGCAAAAACCACAAGTCAACAAGACACAACACGGATGAATGTAGGGATTTGAAGGAACGAGTAGAGCCTTTAATAAGATGAGGTTAGCTGTGAGAAATCGTGGCCAAACCAGGGAAGCAAAATCCTCCTACCAACAGGGAACAACCCGGCCAACTCTACCCGTTCAACCAGCTAGACATCCCCCAACTAAAAACGGAGCTCCAAATTCTAATCGGCAGGAACCAATACATGTAAGGGTATAGAAGAGATCATTGCGAACAAGCTAGGCATGCACGTCTGGCTGACCTACGAAGTAGGATACCCCCATCTTAGCACCAAATACTAAATGATTCAGATTTTCATAAAAAGACTCCCAGGGAATATTGCAAATTCAAAGTGATGCTTTGGTAATCACTATGCTTGTGGCTGGAGTCCAAATACACCGAACTCTCGATTAATGTTTTGTATTTCAAAACTCTTGAACAAATGGAAATTCCAGAAAGGTGCCTCCAACCCTACTCCAAAATGTCACAAGGTTTCGTTAGAGATCCCGTTGAAGCTCGAGGCCAAATAGCCCTAATCGTGGAATTAGGAAATGTCCCCTGCCAGAGAAGAACTATCGCTGACTTCTTAATAGTGGACCTACCATCTAGTTACAACGCTATATTAGGTCAACCAATATTACATGTGTTAAAGGCAGCTACTTCAATCTATCATTACCATATGAAGTTTCCCACACTAGATGAAGTCGAAATAGTACACGGAGACCAAGTTGAAGCCATGTCATCTAAAATTAACTGACCTAGATCAAGAGTTAACATGTTCCAAGAAATACAAGGCAATTGCACCAAGAAAGCTCAATTGAAGAGACCCATAACAACCAACCCATCTGAGATAGGTATCACAAAAAATCACCGTAAAAGACTCGAAGATAGTCGCTTATCTTTCAATTAATAAGAAGCAGGTCTACATCTTTATCTTAGAGTTTTGGTCATGGCCTTACCTGTAACCGGAGTTTCCATTCCCAAAGTTTTGGTGGACATAGGCAATGTCCTTAACATCCTATACCTCGATACTCTCAAATGGATGAGTGTCCCTCTTCATTTCCTTATACCATATTCAAATATGGTCTTAAGGCTAAACGATGCCATAACTAAAGCAAAAGGACGGATCAAATTTACCGTTGAGGCCGGAAAAGCTGCTCATCGAGCTAGAGTCATTACCGAATTTGTAGTGTTCGACTTCACATCGCCCTATAATGAAATTATGGGACAACCTCTCCTTTTTTACCTAAGAGAAGCAGTATCCATATCATTATTTGATCAAGTTCCCTACTTCTTAAGGTGTAAGAGAAATTAAGGATGATAAGGAGACAACTGAGAAATGTCGGATTAAGATCTACCCCGTGAAGGTACATTATTTGCCACACGTGGGGTAAGTATATCGTACACAATTGATACTGACCTTTGGCTCGTTTGACCTCGGATCAAGTCCAAGGAAAAAAAAAAGGAGAGCTCGTTGAAGAGTTGGATAACGTTCAAGTCAGCCAAGATATCCCAAAGGAGCTTAAGATAGGTCAGGAATTCCCCTCAACAAATAAGGTCTTAGCTGGTTGAATTCCTCCAACAAAATCTCGATGTTTTGCATGGACTCATAAAGATATTGAAGAAATCAACCCCGAGATGGCTTGTCATAGATTGAACATTGATCCCTTAGTTCAATCAAAACAACAACAATGTTGTCCCTTGAACTCGAAGTTATACAAAGCTCTGAACAATGAGTGCAGAAATCGCTCAACAATGTGATTATCCGCAAAGCAAATTACCCTAGGTGGATTGCTAACCCAGTGCTAGTTAAAAATAACAATGGAGATTGGAGAGTATGTTTCGATTTCACCGATCTCAACAAAGCTTGCCCAAAGGATAGTTTTCTGCTCCTTAGGATCAACCAAATAGTCGACGCCATAGTGGACACGAGCCATTTAGCTTCATGGACACTTATTCTAATTACAAACAAATCCATCAATGCAAGAACCAGACCAGGAACATACTTCATTCATCATTGACTGAGGGCTCTATTGCTACAAAATGACATGTCGACCTCAAAAATGCTGGAGACACATACCAATATCTTGTGAACACTATGTTCTTTGAACAAATTGGCAAAACCATGAAAGTATATTTGGACGATATGTTGGTAAAAAACACGTCGGCGAAGGACCATCAACAACACCTAGCTGAGATGTTCGAAATTCTAAGGAAATATAGGATAAAGTTAAATCATCTTAAATATGCCTTTGGGGTAAGTTCGGGAAAATTCCTAGGTTACATGGTTAATCAAAGAGGGATTGAAGCAAATCCTGAAAATATACGAGCCAGTATTGAAATTAGAGTGCCTTCAAAGTCTCACTAGGAGAATAGTTGCACTTAGCCATTTCGTTTCCAAATCTATAGATCAATGTAAACCGTTTTTTGACAAATTACGAGGGAAAATGAAGTTTGAGTGGACGTCGAACTGCCAGAATGCTTTCGAAGAACTCAAAAGGTTGTGACTCAACCATCGATTCTATTCAAACTAGAGGTAGGTAAAACACTGGCATTGTACCTCATTGTTTCGAATACGAGGGAAAATGAAGTTTGAGTGGACGTCGAACTGCCAAAATGCTTTCGAAGAACTCAAAAGGTTGTGACTCAACCATCGATTCTATTCAAACTAGAGGCAGGTAAAATGCTGGCATTGTACCTTATTGTTTCGAGCATGCCGTTAGTACCGTGCTAACTCAAGAAGATAGAGGAACACAAAACCTATTTATTAAGTCAGTAAAGCTCTACATGACATGGAGTTACGTTACTCTCTCCTAGAAAACTCGGGTTACGCAACGATTGTGACAGTTAAGAAGCTCATACATAATTTCTTGCAGCACCTTATCGAAGTTTTAACAAATTATCTACTAAGATAAATTCTGCAGAAATCTGATATCTCATTATCGATGGTTAAGTGGGCCATCGAGCTAGGTCAGTTCGACATACGTTATAGGCCACACAATGCAATAAAAGGCCAAGCTATAACTGATTATCATAGAGTTCAGCAACAACCTCCTAGAAGATCAACTCGAAACACTCCATGGGAACTAATACCTATAAGATCAACACTTCACCCATGGTGAGTATGAACTTTGGGGGTAATTGTTGATGTCTGAACTCCGATCTCGTCCCTAATAGTTATTTTCACCTCTTGTTCTACAAACATGACAGTCGAATAACGGATAATTATGAGGTCAACTCGGCTACAGAAATACCTGCATGATGAGCTCAGGGCCGCCGTAATTAATGGAAACATAACGATAACTAAATCCCTACTATACTGACAAACATCTCCCTCCACACACCAATCAAGCAATGGCACCTAGCTGCTCTAAATATCACCTCCTATTAGGCAAGGTGACCAATCTCCTTTTACTAAAAAATGAGAAATATCTACTCAATTACTGGGCCTAATATATATTGATGTATTTGGACCCATGTCAATTATCGTTAGAGGAGATTTATCTTATTTCACCACGTTTACTAATGACCAATCTAGATATAGATATGTATACTTGATGAAATTCAAGCATGAAGCTCCGAGAAGTTCTAGGAATTTTTAAATGTAGAAAAATAATTAGGTAAATGTATTCTCACACTAAGATCTGATCGAGTAGAGAAATTCTTAAACGAGAATTTTTAGATTATCCAAAGGAGAATTAGACTCTCTCATAGGTGATTTTACCACACACTCCGCAACACAATAATGTATCTGAAATGAAGAATCGTAATCTATTAAATATGTACAATCAGTGTTGAGCAATACAAACATCCCAAGATTGTTTTATGTTCATGCACTAAATGTCACGTGCTACATAATAAATTATATCCCTTCTAAATCGGTTGAAAAAACTCAATATAAGTTATGGAAAGGTAGAAAGCTCAACTTATCTCATATAAAAGTTTGAGGTTGTGATGCTGCGCACTAAATCGGATAAGCTAGAGTCTAATCCGATAAATGCATATTTGTAAGAATCCAAAATAAAGACAATTAGATATTAATTCTATAATTCCATTGAGATGTGAGTCTTCAACATAATATATGTCGTCTTTCTAGAGAAAGAATTCATTCTAAGAGGACAGTGGAAGCAAATTAGAACTTGAAAGGGTTTTAAAATCCACAAATATAGTCCAAATTTAAGAACTTAAGACCGATCCCACACCTAATTAACCTACTAATTATGTAAAAGTAAAGTCAAGTGTTGATTTAAAGAGATGGCAGAAAATCATGAAATTTGAAATGAACTCAAGGTATATAAACAAAGTTTAGACGTTGGTCAACCTATCGAAGGGATAAAACCCATAAATTGTAAATGGGTTTACAAGAAAAAAGTTCGACATGAATGGAAGCGTCCATACTACAAAGCAAGGCTTGTCGTAAAATGTTATAAACAAAAATAAGAAGTTGACTTTGGTGAAACCTTTTCACATATAGCCATGCTTAAGTTCACTCGAATTTTACTTATAGTAGCTGCACATCATGACTATGAGATATAGCAAATATATGTCAAAACTGCATTTCTTAATGAGAATTTGCCAGAAAAAGTTTAAATGACACAACTGGAGGGTTTTGAGTCAAAAATGATAACAAAGTATGCAAACTTGATCGATCTATATAAGGATTTAAACAAGCTTCTAATAGCTAGAATCTTTGCTTGAATAAGATAGTCGAAACTTTGACTTTGTCAAAAATAAAGATGAACTGTGTTTTTAAAAGGAGACAAGTAAGAATAATGTTGTATCGCTAATATTATATGTAGATGACATATTATTACATTCTTATATGATAAGTGCATTTTTCTACACTTATTAAGGCTAGATAACTAAGTTTTTGTGTTGTTTTATTATTGGATTTTACTTAACTTATGTTAATT